>JACEGR010003460.1:0-104503 GCA_014170235.1 Listronotus bonariensis | reverse complement strand
AGGCTGGAAGCTAGGGCGGCAAATTTTTAGGGGCGGCATATTTACTGTATACATTTTTTATTTCGATTTAGAAACATTGCAAGAGGTAGAAGATTTTTTTTGCTCAACCAAAAATTTTTCACAACCAAAAATTTAAGAAATTAGGGGCGGCAAAAATTTATAGCCTACGGGTGGCAAATATGTTAATCCGCGACTTACATTAAAATTAACTAAAAAAAATGGTTGATAGCTTAAACGATTCAAATGGCATTTAGCAAAAGACGTATTTTCGATTATTTTTGCAAAAAAGTACCATGGTTATTAACAAAAAGTGAGAAAAAGCCCTCCAGCTTTTTGCCAAAAATCTTAAAGAGTGTGAGTCACCGCTTAAATAATATAAATGATTTTAAAAGAGCTGGAAATTTTAGTAAAAAGTTTTTATTTTCGAAATTGTGGCTCCAATATTTATAAGGTTTGTTCCAGCAGAGATGTTTCGAAACATGTTAGCAACACTCGTGAAACGCAGCTTAATTGTTACAAACATTAGTCAGAAATGTTGGCAACAGTTTTCTGCCGGAACGAAAAATAAACAAAGGCGTGCATACTGTGGCCTCCCTAAGGGAGAATGGCTTTCATTCTTTAAATATAAGAGATATTTAAAATTTTATTTAGTCAATGAATAGGTATGTTATTAAGCTACAATATGCTTGCTTTTTAAAAAATATATTATTTTATTTAAGTGTACTTTTTATTTTACCAACCCCTTGCAAATGGCCATCAGAGGACTACGTCTCCTATGATGGTCCCCTTAAAATCCTATGATGGCCCCCTAGGCAATATTTAATATTTCTTTATTTTATGCTGTGAAAAGAATAAAAAACATCAGTTTACTTTTTTTAATTAAACTAACCAAAAGAAACAAAACGCATACATATTTAGACATAGGTAGATTATCATGGTCAATCTAACGCTACAGCCAAAGAATTTTTTTAAAAATTAAATAACATAAAACAAAACGCTTTTTTAACTAACGCTTAACTAAATGTTTGTACCTAGACCTATGTGTAAGTAATAAAAAAACAGAGATCATATTTAACTAAAACTTAAAATATTAATATACAGCCTACATCAGATGATGTGTTTATCAAATAAACGAATTCAATGAACTCAACTTTTAACGCTTATTTTTATGTAACAAAAACCTCAGTTAACTTAACTTTTAAACGCATATTTCGCAAACATACATTTTGGTATTTCTCGGAACACCGGCGCATTCAGTGTGGCACCAGTTGTTGCAACTCTGGCATTGTATCCAAGTTTCCTTTGGCCGAGATAAGGAAAAAGTTCGTTGCAAAATATACAGCCTACATCAGATGATGTGTCACTAAAAGCTTCTGTATTTTCCTCATCTTCACTTTCATCTGTAATTTTGGCTGCAGCGTTTTTCACCGTTCTCTTAAGGGTCTGTCGTTTTAAAGTGGTCGGTACCTTTAACTTTTTTGCCCATTTTGTTCGTCAATATTTATTAACGATCTTTTGGCTTTTTGGCCAACTTTGCATTTTGTTCTTCTAGCTCCTTTTGTTTTGTTAATTTAATTTCTTCCAAGTCAGGAGTTGAATTTATGACACCGGTTTTGGTAGGCTTACGTTTTCGTTGATTTTGTTTTTGGGGTGCCTTTGGAAGAGGAGATAGCTCTTTGATTGACTCGCGGCTAATACTGCCATTGGCAGCATTTAAATTATTTTCTGTTTGTTGTGGCCTTTCAGAAACTGTATAACTGCATCCTGCTTCTTCATCATCATTATTTACATTCATTGCCGGAGCATCGCCTTCGTCATTTGTGCCTTCTTCTGCTGTATTATTATGTTGTACCGATTCTTTCCCCGAGTGGAAACCTTCAGATTCATTCGGTCTATCAGTTGTTTGCGACGGGGCAAATTCCCATTCTTGGAAAACGTCAGGGTTAAACGGCTGTATTCCGCACTTTCTAAACGAATTTACAGCATTTGAGTTGGTTGCTGCATTTAAATAGGCAGCATTGAATATCTTGGCAACCTGAAAGTGGGTCACCACTCTACCAGGATTACTTCTTAGCCATTTATTTAGCTCGCTATTGTAGTATGTTTGCAATGGATTATAAAATCCAACATCAAGCGGCTGAAGCTTGTGCGTACAGTGAGCTGGTAGGCAAAAGAGCACTATTCCGTGTTTTTTTGTAAACTCTAAAACCTCCAAGGTTTTATGGCTACCGTGTCCATCTAATATCAATAAAACCTTGTTTTCTGGGGAGGGCTTAACGAATTTAACAAAGTGCTCGAGCCACTTCAGAAATAATTCCGAGTTCATCCAGCCACTATCGTGACAAAAAGCCACACTGCCTACTGGTGCATCGTCCATTAGTTCTGCTTTAAATCGTTTTCTTGGAAAAATAAATGCAGGTGGAACGAACATCCCAATGACATTCATACAGCAAACAGCTGTGTAGTGTAGACCTCGTTCTGCGCTGCTTAATATGCCCACTTGTTTTCGCCCTTTCGTTGCTATAATTTTTTGAGAATTGGTTGATACAGTACTCATTCCAGTTTCGTCTACATTAAATATATTTTGTGGAGAAAATTCGTATTGGTCAAGAACGTTTGTCAATCTTGAAAAAATAATTTAACATTTTCTTTGTTAAATGCTTGCGCTCTTGCAGCGGACGTTTTTTCGGGCGTGCGTAAAGTCATTCTAGGATTTCTTGATAAAAAGCCCTTTAGCCATTTCACTCCAGCCATTCCTGTCTCTCGGTTAAATCTGTGTCTAATTTTGTGTTTTTCTGCTATTTCAAAGACGACTACCTCTTGACTTGAAAGACCAAAAAATCTAACCTCCAGTTCGGTTAAATGTCCCATAATTTCAGCTTCTGCATCTGCATCAAAAGTTGGTTTGTACCCACCCAAATAGCCTTTGGTACTACCTTGACCTGTATTCAGTCTTCGACGCAATGTTGTCCTTGGAACAGTAAACCTTATAGCAGCTTTTTTGGTTCCCAAACTCTTACTTTGTACAGCCTGAATGGCAGCCTCCATGTCTTCCTTTTTCCATTTTTGCCTTGGTTTCTTCTGAGTAGGATTCTAAAATAAAGAAGCAAAATGTTAAAAAATAGTCTTGGGCGTTAAAGTACTTTTTTATTAAAAATAAAATAAAATACAAAATTAAAAAAAATATTTTTTAAAAAGTCTAATCGATGCCTATGATGGCCCCTAGGGCCATCAAAGGCTTCGCTTCAAGAGGCCGTCACAGGAAAAACCTACAAAACTGGTTTTACGATGTAAATATTTTTCTGATGCAACATATCGATGGTCTCAACTCAATACCTCGTAAGTCCAAAAATTTCCATTTTTAGATTTTAATGTTTTTTAATTTTTAAAATTAGGGGCGTCATCTGTTAGACGATACTAAAACTACAAAAATACGTTACCGGAGAAATGGCGCGAAAACAATACCACGTAAATTATCATCGTTAAAAATCAATTCAATAGCTCGTAAGTCAGCATATTAGCTATGTTAGCATAAGAGGTGTCTGTCAAAAATGTTTTAATACATTCCAAACGGATTTAGATTGTTACTGGTTAAGAAAATTAGTGCTGCATGGTTTTATAACAAAGGTAAGTAAATAATGATAATTAAATATTTATATTATTATAATATTTATTACATTTAAAACACTGTTTTTTAACTTGATTGATTTACGTGGTATTGAAAATTTACACTGGATGTGAGTTACGTGGTATTGTTTTTAATTGTACTTAAAATTTACGTCTTTTTGAACGTGGATAGACAAATCAATTTAAGAAAAAGACGCAGTCAGTATAAAAACTTTAATAAATATTAGAAGTCCTAAGCCTTGAGGCTGTAACTTTTTAAGCAGTTTCTCTTTTAAATGATGATAACACTAAAGATGATCACTGGCCGAAAGTAAGTTGTCTAAAATTTATCAAAGTTTTTGCACTGAACACGTCCTTTTTTTATTTCTACTTTTTTATTTTAGTATACCACAATGAATTCAAGATCAAAAGAATGATTGAAATGTGCCAAAGTAATAAAAACAGGTCAAATAAAATTGCCAAAAAAATACAATAATTAATGTATCTGACAGTCTAGATAACAAAAATCAAGTCGATTTTAATATAATGGATTTACCAGTGGATATTATTACCGACGTTGACGTTAATGATAGCTTTTTAAAGACAATGGATCCTGGTTGTGTAGATGACGAAGTTGAACTCGCTGTAGGGAGACGGGCAGCCAGAACCAGTTTATTTTAAACCCTAAATGTAGAAAAACTAAACAACTTAGCGGCACAGTTTTTGTGTCATACGTAGAAAATTATGTGCACCATGTAACAAAACTGGTAGATTTATGATAACTTGATAAATATTTATAAAATATTGGAATATTCCAACGCCTGCATTTGGTTCTTTTTGCCTAACCCCCGGGTAAGAAGAATCACCTTTATGGGCAAAAAGAACCATATTGGGTAAAAGGAACTACAAAAAAAACAAAACTTCAAGTCATTTAATCTAAAAATGTATTTTTTTAAAGCTCAAATAAAAGAAAAATAATAACTTTAGTCATTACATTAAAAAAATCAAAAAAAAAATATGCATTAAACATATAAATATTTACTTTCTTGAGGAAAGAACATAGTCTTGACAGCAGTCACAAATATAAACACCGCTGTTGTAGTCTGCACAAAGTTTGTGTGCCCACTGAGAACAAATGTTGCATTGTATCCACTCTTCGCGGGGCTTAGAATTTCCAAAAACATCCTGGCATAAAATACATGGGGCTGAATTTTCATCTGGATTTATTTTTATTACTGGTGGTTTGGAAATTTTTAATTTGGGCATTTTTAATTTTTGAGCTGTGGATGTTTCTCCAATCTTTCGTTTTACAGTTTGCTTCTTTGGTTGTGATGCTCTACTTCTGATTTCATTTTTTACAGGTGTCGATGTTAAAACTTCTGATTTTTGGCTTCTTCTTTCTGGTCCTTTGTCTTGACGTTTTATATTTTTGGAATAATATGAATATCAATAATTCTAATTTTTTTATTGTCCAAAGGTTTATCGCTAACGGTCTCTTGATTTATTTCAAGCGGTCCCAATATTGTGTCAGAACGTACAAAAGTATCTAAGTCTGAGGTATTATCAGTTGGTTTTGTTTCAGAAATGTTCATATTATAAGACATTTGGGT
Source organism: Listronotus bonariensis (assembly GCA_014170235.1). NCBI lineage: Eukaryota > Metazoa > Arthropoda > Insecta > Coleoptera > Curculionidae > Listronotus > Listronotus bonariensis. Next base: position 99,287 of record JACEGR010003460.1, on the reverse strand, counting down.
GTCGTGAGACGTTGATGGTAAATTAATGTCTAAATGCGCTGGAGCGAAAGTAGTATTCAAATTTCCATTAAAAAATGCATTAGGAATTGAAATTATATCTGAATCTTTGTGTACTGTGTAGTCGTCTTCAGTCACTTGGGCCGGAAATCTGAGAAAACATCTATATTGCAGTCGCTTATACCAGTCTTTTAAAACCTTGGATGGAATTGGTGGGAACTGCTGCTTTCAGGTACGCAGAATTAAATATCTGGCCTATGTCATAAAATGTTACATGTTGAGCTGGATGTGTTTTTTCCACAAATTCATTTTCCTGATCTTTTGAGAAAACTGGTTTATATCTTCCTAACGATTTTGTTGTACAATTCTTTTTACATGCTTTTGAAGAGTGGAGTAAGGAATATTGAACCTTTCTGCAGCTTTATGAACTGACAACTCTTTATTTTTAATGCTTTTAGGGCATTTTCCATTGCTTCCAGATTCCATGAATTTCCTCTATTTGACTTTCTCTTATAACGATAAACCATCTAAAAAATAAAATATAATAAGAAATTTTTGTATTATGGGCAAAAGGAGCCATGGTTTCTTTTGCCTGGTTCCTTTGCCCAGATTGCAAGGTCTTATTGTTAATAACTTACTACGGTGTAAACCTGACTACTTAAACAAATAAGTTAGGTTATGCGATTTCAGACTTTATATTCAATAATCCAATATAAAAAAATATTGTCACAACTTGATACATACCTCTTGGTTTCTCTTAATAAATACTAAGTATACACTATTTTAAATATTCAAAAAACTAAACAGAATAATATCCTTTAGAACGACTATCAGTGTAAAAACACGAAATAATATTTTGGTAGAGGTGAGGAAAATGAGCGCGTTTGCAGGGTTGCCATACGGCCAAATATAGAGGAGTGTTTTTAAACTCGCTGGTTCTTTTGCCTAGTTAATTTGCTAGATACTTTAGACGCTACCACTAGTGCCAATGAGGTCAATTCTTATGATTTTGTCCTTGAAAAGAACGTTTATCCAACACAGACATATTCTAATTGTGCATGCGAGGATTTAGTGGTAAGTGAAGAGCAACCGATATCTAGAATAAGCAATAAATCAAATATCCACACTGCTGTCTCGGAAAATGAAGACGTCGAGGTAAACCAGGACCCGGATTTTCAACCTAGTGAAGAAAACATCCTAGAATCAGAATCAGACGTCTCCGAATCTCTGAATGGCCAAGTCCAACATCAATCCAAAAGAAAACGCGAGTTTGGTAGGAATATTAAAAAAATTAATCAAGATTTGAGGATGAAGGGAAAAACCTACCTAGGATACAGAAGACCACCAAATCAATCGAAAACATTTCAGGATATTGAAAGGGGAGAAAGAAAAATGGGTATATCATGTAACTCAAACTTTTGCAGAAAATCAAAGAAGAGAAGGTGCAATGAAATTGATGACTTAAAACGTGAAGAAATTTTTAAAAAGTTTTGGCATGATTTAACGTGGAGTCAAAGGCAAATTTTTGTTTGTAATTTAGTAAATAAAGTATCGCCACAACAGAGAAGATCAGAAGGAGAAAATTTTCGAAAAACAGGAACCCTTAAATATACTCTTAAAATAGACAGTACTATTTACCCTGTATGTAAAAAGATGTTTCTTTCTACCCTAGGATTAGGAGAATGGCAAGTTCGGTATTGGGTCGACCAAAGTAAACATGGAATACATGAAAAAAGAATGAAAGACCAAAAAAGGTGAAGGCATTTTGTCAGAACGGACTCCAAATAAATTTATGAAGACATTTTTAGAAAACCTGAACAAGTTACCTTCACACTATTGCCGCAAAGACACAAATAAGCTCTATTTGGAGCAGACTTTTTCAGTATTGTTGATCTTTATAAGGCCTATAAAGAAAGTTGCAGGGAAAATAGTGAAGTAGCAATGAGTCAAAATTCCCTAACAAAAATGTTGAAAAAATGAATATTAGTCTCTATCAACCCAAAAAGACAGGTGTGACATTTGCTGTCAATATGAAGAAAAAACTTATTACCCGAAGAATGGAAAAGGCATCAAGAAGAAAAAGATAGGGCAAGACAAGAAAAGATAAAAGATAAGGAACAAGGTGTCTTAGGTTTTCAACATGTGATTACGATGGATCTACAGGCCGTAAAAGTTTGTCCTTCATTGATGGCAAGTTCCCTATATTTTAAAACTAAATTATGTGTTCATAATTTTACTATCTATAACATAGTTACTAAACACTGCACCTGTTATTGGTTTGATGAGACGCATGCAGATCTACAAGCCTCAACATTTGTATCGTTTGTCCTAGACTACATCAAAAGATTCCTTAATGATGGTAAACCCATCGTCATTTATTCGGATGGGTGTACCTACCAAAACCGAAATAACATAATGTCAAACGCTCTTTTACATTTGTCACAAGAGCTCAATATTACCATCGAACAGAAGTTTTTAGTTAAAGGTCACACTCAAATGGAGTGTGACAGTGTTCATGCAAACATTGAGAGAAAAATAAAAAACAGGAAAATTTTTTTACCCAGTGACTATGTCCGAGCGTGCGAAGAGAGCAGAACCTGTGGTGAACAATATGAGGCAAAATTGGTAACATACAATTTTTTAAGAATTTTAATAAACATCAGATTTATTCTTCAATTAGACCAGGACGGAAACCTGGAGACCCCACTGTTATGGACTTGAGGGCTTTAAAATACAGAGATCAAAAAATTTTTTTAAAATAAATTTTGATATAGAGTATCAAGAACTGCCTCAAAGAACAAAACCGCATATCAATGACAATGAATACGAACAACTTCATATTCAAAGGATTAAAATTGCCAAAACGAAATTTGATCACCTTCAGCAGCTAAAACCTGTGATACCTGAAGACTGCTGGTTATACTATGACAATTTACCCTTTCAATAACTTTTTTTGTGTCTTTAAAACCAATTTCTTTATTTAACAAATACATTAGTGTAGTAGTCCTGTTATTTGCAAATTTTTATTGTTTAGCATTTAAAATACGTGCCCTAAAAACTCTTAAAGACTGATGTAAATATAGTTTGTTTGTGTTTCTAAAATAATTTTTTTACATTATATAAATTTAAAAACTTACAGTTTTTAAGTTTGTTGTTAATTTTTCATTGTTTTGTTTTTATTTTTATGTAAAATTTATATTTATTTAAAAACTTTTGGTCATTCTGACAATTAATATACCATTTAAATAAGTTTTTGTGTTTTTGAAACATTTTTTTAAATAAAAACTCTCAGTTCTTAAGTTTTTGTGTGTTTTATGTTGTCTCTTTTTTTGTGTGAAACACATACATACCTCTACTTGCTACTTTTCAATGTAATACATTGAATTAATGGAGTACAATAACACGTAAGTCTTATTTTTTTGTTTCAATAGCACGTAAGTTAGGTTTTACAAAGAATTTTCTTTTTTTTAAATATTCTTTATTTATTACTGTTTCTTATGATATTCTTTTCTTAACTTGTAAATTTAACTAAGATCGTATACTTTACACCAAAAAAAAACAGTTTTATGTGATTTCCCAAAATGTGTCATTTTGGACTTACGTGGTATTGATTTGAGACCATCGAGTTTGAAGAAAGTTTGCAAACTTTTCAAACAGTTTCCAACATGTTTCCAACATCTTAAAACTACTGCTGGAACAACAAACAATTGTATAATGTTAGAAACATGGCACTGCTGGAACGAAAAATTTGACGTGCGCAGTATCTGAACGGTTGCAAACATTTCTGACAGCCTGCTGGAACAAACCTATAATTCTAGGCCGTTTCGGCATGCGCGATCCTCCGCTGTAGTGAGCATAGATTTATTTTTTTGTATGCTAATAAATAATTATTTAAAAAATTAAAATAATTCAAGTGTTATCTAGAAACTTCAAAGAATATGATTCCGCTATAATAAAAATCTATCAACTTTCTTCAAAAAGTTATTCATTTATTAATTATTAGTTTTATTATGGGTTTCGGTTGTCATAAAAGGCGGTTTAAAAGTTTTTTTAGGTTCACATTATTTAAACAAAATCTAATTTTTTTATAACTTTAAAAATTTAATTACCAAAATAATATTTTTTTGCTTTACTTAATTAGCTGTCTAAATAAAAGAGCTCCACAAAGAGAGAAGTTTATGGATCAAATATTTAAACTTTTATACCGCCTTTATGACAACCGAAACCCGTAAAAACTAATAATTAATAAATGAATACCTTTTAAAAAATGTTGATACAACTTTTATTATTACGCATGCCGATTTTTAACGTTAAATAAAAAATTTAAATATTAACCACAGTTCCGGGAAGTAAGAACTTTTTACTAAAATTTCCTGCTCTTTCAAAAATGTTTGTAATATTTTGCCTTATCACTTATACTTTTTAAAATTTTGACAAAAACCTGGAAGGATATTTTTGTCTCAGTTTTTGTTTAATAACTACTAGTAATTTTTTGTCAAAAAATCCAAAATACGCCTTATTCTAAATGCCATTCCGGATCGTTTAGGCCATCCACCATATTTTTAGGAAACTTGCACCTATTTTTCCCAGAAAATCAAGTTTTTGACTAGCCTAATTTAAATTAACTGCTGCTTAATTCCACTGCAACTGGGATTTGTTTTTCTTAAATTTTAAATCGTTATTTCTCTTAAATTAAAGCATTTACAAAATGCGGTTTGTATTATTTTGTGGGTAAAACAAAAGTCCTACTTTTTACAAAAAACTTTATTAAGAGCAACATTTTACATAACAAAAAATGAGTTTTTAGATTTTTAATATCTGCTTTATTTTTCAAGATATTAAAACATATTTACGCGTCAGTAGCGTCGCAAATGTAATTAAATTTTATTTTGGTAAAAATACTAACTTTTTAAAGTTTCCGTGAGCACAACATATTCTGTTTTAAGATTTAGATTGTTATTTATAATTTTTAAAAAATATGGACATTTGTCTTGGGACGGATTTTTAATTTTGCAAAAAAGTTTTTTACTAACCAGAAGATCAATGCATCGCCGTAATGATTTGTAATTCGGCTTATTTTTAGGCATTTATCGATTAGCTTCCGAACACCCGTAATTTTTTTTTTAATCCTAACTAGCAAACAGGTTAACCGAAAAATCTAAAGTTTTACCATGGACGTAGATTTGCATGCTCTTCCAATAAACTTCAATAGAATTTTCTCTAAAATAATTAGGGGAGCCAATAATTGACCCCATTAAAAATTACACTGGGATTTCCTATGTCCCGCCCGGCGATGCATCACCTATTTATGTTAGTCCCTGAGCCAGTTATGGAAATGAACTATCTGATAAGAACACTTTTTATAAACCTTTTAAGGGGTCTTTCTTTTGACGAGTCCATTACGAATATTTATACCGCCATATATGGAACCGGTGTTTTAACCCAGCCTGTCAATGTCAAATGTTTTGGGTGTCGGACAGGACGAATGGGTCTTTTTGTTTACCAAAATGTTTACATGCAATTTTTAAACATTGTACCAAAAATCGTAAGTCTGAAAACCCGTCTAGTCCGATACCCGAAACATATGTTAGAGAAGTCTCGTGGTTTCATGCCATTTTTAGCACAATGTTTAAAAATTGTATATAAAACGTTGTGATAAGCTTGTTCGATAAAAAAGTGACGCGTTCGCCCAGTACGATACCCCAAACATTTGACATTTACAGGCTGGGGTAGGCGCCGCTCATAAATGGCGATATGAATATTTGTGGTAGACTCGTCATAAGGAACCTCCTTAAGAAAGTTTAAAAAGTATTCCTATCGTGAAGTCATTTATTACTGGCTCAGGCACTATATGTATTTAAAACATTCGTCCTGCATTTCTTGTTGTTTAGCAGCTAATAAAGTTCAAAGGGAATTTTTTAAAAATAAATAAAAAGCTACATTAAAAATACATATTAAAACTTAAAATAACGGGGTTTTAGGAAAGCATGCCAGTTTTTGTTTAATAATTTACTAAATACTGTAGATATCATAAGTGACATTGATCAAAATTTTATAAAATAAACTTTTACTGCAAGTTACTTATGTAGATGTGCCTAAATATTTTTTTGCAATGATGTACTTAGTGACTTTAACCTCTAAATCGATCATATAACAGAACTAACAGGACTATACAAAATATTTAGTCTACGTTCATGACTAATAACTTTTGTGTGCGTGTCTCCCCATAGGAGTAAAGAGTCCTCCTACGCTTGCCTTAAGCGAGGGTTATCTGGCTGTCGTACCCTTCTCGAAAAATACAGGGACAGCAGAATTAGGGTATATATATTTTCCTGCAAAATTAAAATAAAACTAAATTAAAATTATATTTAATTTAAAGGTGGGTGGAAGTCTATTATTAAAAAAATATCCAGCATGTCTCCAAAAGTTGCAGAAAAAAATACTACCACAAATTCCTGAGGTAAAATATATAGTGATCTAACCCCAACTTGATGTCTGAAGTTGTAAGATGCAGAGTAGTAAAGACACTTTTTTAACTTAACTATTCTGTATCTCAAAAAGTTAACACATTTAGGACATGGAGGCTTATTTAAACTTTGTTTCTTAAAAAATCATCTTAGGATTTACACTCCTAAAAAATTAGCATCTAATTTTGAAACAATCTGTGTAGACTTAGACCTGGTCAGATCATGTGACAAAGTGATTGTTATAAATCCATATATCTTAAAAACGGCCGCTTAAATCACCTTTTACCAGCATACCGTTTTTATGTAAAATAATTAAAAATATTAAAAAGATTAAAAATTATTATCCGAAAGTTACATAAAGACTGACCCAAGAAAATGTTATTTTATTTTTAATTTGTGCAAGATGCGGCCGGGTTAGCTCTCTAGAGTTAATAATTATAATTATTTTTAAATTTACTTTTAAATTTTATGCTGAACTAGTGTTAGATAAATATTATGTGCATCTTGAATGTAGAATAAAAAATATTAGTATGTTTAAAATAACTTACTTGGTATTATCATTGCAGAAAACGGTAGAAATTGTAATAAATACCAACAAAATTGGCGGACTTTTGTATGCTTTAAGAATTATAAATTATGGCTTTAAAATGAAAAATAATATAATAATATGTTTTGTGTTTATTGAACAAACAAAACTTTTATCGTGACTCGGCTGAGGTAAGTACAAGATTTCCTATCGCGAAGAAACAAATTCATAAATTAAATTTAATTTTTTAATTTTTGAGATGCGACAATAGATCATGTTTTTACAGTGTAATTCAGTTTGCCTAAATAAGTGCATATTTGGTTTAGGTGAAATTTTTCAAAGAACTCTGTATATTAAGATGTATGTCTACATATTAGTATTTATATGTTACTTTCTTCTTCAATTTTTTAAATTAGGGCTGAATATTTTATATAAATGAAATATATATTTAAATTTTCAGGTACAATACTCATAAGGTTCAGTATACATTCAAATATGTGTCTGCTTTCGACTAAAAATTATTTTGTTCCGACACTGCTAAATGAAGCTCTGAGTGCAAAACACCAGTTTCTTGGTAAAACACAATTTTTAAAGTATTTTAAATACAGGGTGTTTCTAACTACAGTACGAAACTTTAGGGAATTATTTTTATGTCATTTTATGAAAAAAGTTTCTATAAACATATGTCCGGACTTTCTTTATTTCTAAGATTCAAGCACTAATCGGTATTTTACTTAAATATCTTTAAAAAATTTACTTGGTAAACTTATTTAGTGTACTGAGGCACCTGTAAAGCTCTATCTAGATTCAGATTATTGGTTTAATAGCGTCTCAGTAGGCACAACAGCCAATGCTATTGCAAAAAAGGTACGTTACTGACATTTATATGCATTTTTAATTTTTCTTATTAAGCAGAACAAAGATGCAACTTTTAAGTTTTTTTCTGACTTTTTTGTTTTGCTTAAAGCCGTAAAGCTACTTTAACTCATACAAAACGTTTACCACGCAGAGCCCCAAAATTAAAAAATTACAATTTCACCCTTTGTAAAATAAGGAAAACGACAAGTTTTGATAATATGTACGACTATTGTTTATTTGGAAGAGCGAGATATAAGTGTTATGTTTCTAAAAGACTGTAATTTTTCTTATCGCAAACGATTTCAAATATGGAAGAAAATACCAGAGGACTAAAGGTTGCAATTTTAATTGCTTAATACCAAAAAAGATTTAAAGAAACTCCATAAAAGTAAGTAGCGTATCTTTTTCTCTAATAAATTCGGCTGTGGTGCCCACTGATACGCCACTGGACCAAATAATCAGACAAAAGCAAACTTTAAGAACTAAAAATAAAAATTTTAGTATTTTCAATGTCTAAAACTATTTTTTTTTTTTTGACCGTTAATTGGTTATTAGTTATTAGATTAGAACAAACAGGTTAACGTGCTATGTGATGCTGTAAAGGAAAATAATTAGTTTTAATTTTTGTGATATACTTTTAACTAAAATATTAATTGAGTTGTAAAAATACTCTTTTTAGCTTAAATAATGATCCACCCTTTGATCGTTTTTAATTAATTAATAAGTGAAGAAACTTAAGGAACTGAGGAGTAAAATAGTTGAAACTTTGATAGTGCTGTAAAATTGAAACAAATTATGAAACTAGGGCTCACTTAATTTTTTTGTTGTATACTATAAATATCATAGCCCACAATGCGAAATTTTAATTTTAAAATCAAAATCATTTAGGTTTTAAAAAACAAAAATAACTAAAAGGCATTGGGCCTTGGGGCCCCCACAAATTAGGGGCATTTACAACGAAGGGTCTTCTCCACCTTTGAGAAAAAGTGAACAAAAGTTGAGGACCTTTTTTTTGCTCTTCTTCAGGTACTAAATTCCATAAGTTATTTTTAGTAATGAAGAATTTTTTTTTGCTTCACAATTTGTTTACTTTGGGGGAGGGGTTCTACAGGCTCATTGCCCCAGGGCCTACACACCTCTAAATCCGGCCCTGCCTGTACATCTTCCAAAAGATTTTTATCAAAAACAGCTGCCATCACATACATCCAAACCTTTTTTTTATTGATAACCCCTTGTTTATCTATTGTTTAGAAAAACAAAACCAGAAAAATTAGCACCCGAATTGTTATTTGGTTAATTTTTATAAAGCCCACGAACGCAAAGCTTTACTTACTCCGATTATAAATAATTGGAGATATGCTGATTCTTGACAGAATAGTGAAGCAGAATTTTGTAAGCCCAGAGCACCTAATAATTAATCGTAAAAAATAAATATATAGGTATATTGATTTCTGATTAAAATAAATTACCAGGTGTTTTAAAGAATTTTTTTAAATTGTAACTTGAGCTTTATTTTATTACAAAAAAATAGGTTGTCATTATTTCTGACGATATGCATATATCACTACTTTAGTAAAACCATCAAGTAAGTCCGGTTACTGGGTTTTTAATTTGTAATAATAATTTAATTAAAATCTGTTAAAAGCTGTGCTTTCCCTAAAACAAAAATACTAATCATCATCGTATAAATTGGAATTTTTAAGATAGAAAAAAATTTATTAATAACATTATGACGTCATTGAAAACATTCCAAATAGGTAAGATTAGGAAAGTTTTTAAAAATTGCTTCCTTTACTTAAAATTTTATTGTACTCACTATTAAAATATGTTTGGGTTTTAAATGATATTTTATTTTTTAACCACTAAAACTCAAGAGATGTATATTTGGGGAAAGAAGCTTAAAAATATTATATTGACCTTTGAAACAACAAAGGTGTTTATAAAATTAATAATACATAGATTTATTTCACCATAATAATCCTGACATCTCATTCATTAATCTCATCCGAGCCTGCCTCACTTCCACCTCTTATGTTTTAAGAAGTTTTTTATAAGCAGACCACCATTGTCCACAGCTTCTTTGAAAGCAAAGTTTTGGTCAAGGTAAGTTGACGACACTTTCGTGGTCTGGCCACATGGTTTAAAAACCTTCCCATCCTTTATGGAGCATTTGAACAACCAGTATCCAAACATAAAATTCACTATGGAAATTAAAGCGGGTGGAGCTATACCCTTCTTAGACGTACAATTCGATATTAATTAATTAATTTTCAGAGCACTTTCTATTTGTGACAATAAATTATTACCGTTGGAAACTTAAAAACTGACTGAAGTGTTAAGAGGCCATGGATATTGTACTAACGATATAAGACGTTCTATTCGTCGATTAAAAAAAAAATATTCTCAGGACTAGTACCAGTGATGATAGTGTTAAACCGTTGGACAGTGCACCCTTACTATATACAGGTTGTCCGGAAAGTCAACGATAATATTAAAAGGGCTGTTAAAACCACTGATAAGCATCCAAAAAACATAGCATGACTCAGTAAAAAATCAACTGTCTTTAAGATATTGGCACATTTATATTATTTTCACACTTTTGAAACACCATGTATATCATATGGCGATTCTAAGGCAAGCCGCAAATTGAGACTCGTCTAACGCGTACGACGCGAGAAACTATGTCACTGTCACAAAAAGCAATGCTTTTTGTGAGAAGACTCTTCGCTACTCAATTTGCGCTGTATAATTTAATTTAATAAGTTATAAAAGTACCTGCTGTGCAGCGCCGTCCGCGGTATGCTGCGTCTAGACTTGCAACCGCGCGCCGAATAGCGCGCCACATAGCCCAACATAGCGCGAACGTGGGCCTGAACGGAATTCACGTCGTTCCAAGGGCTTGGAAAATAATTCCGCGAATAACTTTTTTTCAAAACATCAAATATAAAAAGTTACTGGTATAGTTAAGTCCATCCGTGGACACACTGAATATTTTTCGGAGAGAACTTTTATGTTGGATTTAAATTATTAAAGTGGGTATTTAGTGCTGCAGAACAAAAAATAAAATTTAAAAATAATTATTTCTATACGGGTGACATTCAAAAATTCGGTTAAGGAAGCCGATTTTAACGAATTTCAAGTGCCATTATCTCAAAAATCAACGATTTTTTACTAAGATCATTTTTAGTTTTTTTGTATGTGTATGAACTGTTCTATCAGCCTTTTTAGTATTATCGTTGACTTTCCGGACACCCTGTATACATGCAACCACGAACAAAATCGCTAAAATACTTCGTCGGTCCAACATACGAACAATCTTTAATACACACAAAAAGATTGGTCAAAGCATCAGATCGGCGAAAGATAAAATCCCATTACAAACCGAGGAAGTGTACAAAGTTCCCTGTTCATGTAATGAAGTATATTTATATTGAAGAAACTGGACGGTCTATTTCTACTAGAATTAAGGAGCATGACCGATGTATTTGACACAAACAAATTATTCATTCAGCAGTTGCTGAACATCAACATTGTACAGGTCACAATTTATCGTAAAGGAAACTTAGATTTCATCGTCCGGAAACGTCGGTAAAATATTTTAATTTGACGCGGTCCAAACCCAAGAACCTAGATTCAAGAATACAAAATTAAAAACTAGTAACCTGATTTTTTGGGCATTACCAAGGTACAGGAGATATTGCTCATAAAATCGACAACCTTTAATGTTGTATATATTTTTGTTTGTTTAAATAGAAACTGACATTTCCAGTACACACTTTATTTGCTACTTTTTGATATCTAACTTTAAAATATTTTAATTGTTTAATTTTTAATCTGTGTGTGCGATAAAACGGTAAATTTTAGACCAAGTCACGAAATAATAGAATGAGTGTCTTTTGTTTTTCATATCCTCTACAGCCTTATTTAAAGTTTGTAACGCGTGCGTAATAGTATTTTTTTTAACAAGTCAAGGGTGGCTTATGGCTAATTATAGTAGGTAAAAATAAAAGTTTTTTATTTCTTGCCTCAATATTTTAGTTAAAAATATATTATCAAAATCCATATTATACATATTTTTTTAAAAGCGCCAATCTGCGTTCGGCACTAGATCTAAGGTGGCTTGGAAGAACAATTGTCGTTAAAGAATTGCTGGTTATTACGTTTAAAGCAGCTTATTTTTTTGTTTAGTTTAATTACCATTAAGAAAAATGTTAATTAATGTAACCGTTAATGCTATTAGAAAAAAAAGTTATTTTATTGTACCCAGTTTAAATTTTATTGCACCATATTTTTCCGTTGCATCGTGTAAAGTCAGTATTGCACACAACTATCAAATCAAACTATCGTTCGACTGAACACAAAAACATTGAACAGTTTGTATTATTGTACAATACGATTGAGCATTTGGATTTAAAGCGCCATTCAGCATTATTGCATAAATAAAACATATTGTACAATGTTATTGTGAGTCTATAGGAGCCGCTTAAGCAAATTACTAAATAAATAATTATTTTTCGTTGTCAAGTGTGTTATTGATAGCCGAATGCATATTATTTTGCAGTTCTTTTTACCTAAACAGTTATTTTTAGGACACAAAACGCATAAAGCTTTATGCGTTTTGTGTTATAAATCGAAAATTTAATAACGATTAAACATAATATTTAAAAAATAAAGTTTTATTTAAAGATACACAATTAATGTGATACCAACATAAAAAAGTTTTATATTAATGTGATATGGGTTGACTTTTAAGGTGATATTTGTTACTTAAATACAAAAATTTTAAATACATAGCTACGCCACTGTAGTTTCCCTTTACATGAAACTTGGTTTTAATAATAACCTTGAATGGATAGATGAATGCGGAAGTAAAAGCCTTGGTATTTGTTTAATTGACTTCGAGCGACATATTTAAAGAGTTAAAATAAAATAGATTTATTCGATACCGACAAAAGAAGGGCCTGAAATTTAAGATCATTTTAAGAAGCAGGAAAAACGCACACGCATGCTTTTACAAGGCAGAACGACAGGAAACTATGAACACGAGGAATCACAGGGCGGTGAATGTCTCACTCGTCCTATCGTCGTTGTCCGTCCATTCGGACTCAAGCAGACTGAGCACTCCTCGATTCGTTAGTTGAGTTTGACGTGGCTCCCGAGCCGGGTCGCCCTTTAGTCAATAAATGTTTTTAATCACTAAAATGCAATATAAACATGATTAAAGTGACCGTGTATGTTGAACCACGAACTTTCTGAACCTAACCTTATTCGTATATATTTCTTCCGCTGTCTTGTATAAACTGAACCTTGGAATTAAACGAGTTTATTTTGATAAAATTTATCCTACAAAGAAGATAATTAAAGCAACTATAAACTAAGTATCTGTCGTCTCTTAAGTTGTGTATTTGTGTTACTTAAAAACCTAAAAAGTGACGTGATTCACTGACCTATCCTAATATTAAAAACAGTTACATAGCCACGGACGATCGTTTAAATACAAGGTTATTTTGATTTAATATTTGGTGAATATGATTATAAATGGTGTTTGAACTTTGTAGACACTGGTAATTTGTAAATATTTATCAGTGACAATTATTTAAAAAGCACAATAATCAAGATAATTTAAGTATGTCAGCAAAGCGTAAATCATCTGCTGCAATTCAACACCACAAGGTGAGGTCAGCTTATTATTGCATTTGGTGCTAGGTATACATTTTTATTTTTATAACCGTATCTGTTACTAAAATACATATCTTTTAAACCGATCTATACATTTATTTTTTGTCTAAGCTGTATTGTATGTATAAGTATATTACTTTATGTATAAGTATATTACTTTAATATACAAATAAATATTAGGGTGCAATATAAATATTTTAAATAATTAGGCGCTATAAACTTTCTAGCAAAATACTTGATCTGTAGTCTGTAGAGAACTACTATTTTTAGTAAATTTAAAATAAGTATCCCTTATTGGTACCTACATATTTACAGTTTTATTTCTTAGGTAATTTTGTTGTATATAGAAAACAAACAATATAAATATCTCACAAAGTTTTAAATCCTCTGCTGCAGCTTAACACCACAAGGTGAGGTTAGTTTATTATTTCTTCTGGTACTTTCATACGCTATTCGTTTACTATTAGGATAAATAACTTTGTTAACCATGATTTGCACTTTTTTTTGGTAATAAACCAAAAGGTAGCCTGGGTAGCCATATTAAACTTATATTACTTTAATATACACATACGATGTATCATAAAAATTATATATCTGCCCCACATGTTGGGCGCTATAAACTTTATAACAAAAAAATAAGTGTATTTCTAATAAATTTCAAATTAATATCTAAAAACGATGTTAACATCACGATTTTTAGGTAATCTTGTTTTCTTTTATACCTACAAATATACATTAAAACGAATAATTTAAATACGTTAGCAAGGTCTAAATCCTTACTGTTTTTGCGGTTAACATGGACGTGGTATTTATACCATATCTATTACTAATAAATTTTAAAATATTATCTGAAAACGATGTGTACATCACGATTTTAAGGTAATCTTGTTCCTTTTTATACTTATAAATATATATAAGAAACGAATAATTTAAATATGTTAGGGAGGTCTAAACTCTCTATGTTCACCTGCGATTAACATGGACGAGTATTTTTATATCATATCTATGTATAACTTGAATAAATTACTTCCCAAAACCGAGATTTACATTTACTATTACATCTTGGCCCACATATTGGGCGCCATAGCAGACAGAAAATAATTGTACATTGTACATTGTGCACATACAAAAAAAAACAAAAAAAAATAATTTAACACCAAAAGGTGAGTTTATTTTTATTATATTTAAGTATGGAATTCTAAGAAATGTACACGCCATAGGTATACTTACCTAGACAAGTAAACAATTTTTTATCCGCCAATTATTTTAATAATAAATACATACCTAATAATAAAAATTGACATATTCTTATATGCTCGCTAAAATGTCTAGACTTGTGTATTAGCAAAATATAAATAGGTATATTAGTTAATTGCCAGACATGATCGTTGTGGTCCAAGCAAAGAATATAATAGCTACCGCAACAGAATTACGGACACCTGTAAATAAATTGGCGCTGAAAAAGGAAGCCCTCTCATAAGCTCGGTTATATGTAAGTATAGACTCCGATGTTAGTAAAATTAAGACCATATTTATTTCATTCTGAAAGCGATGCCACCAAGTACACAAAAAATGATAAAGCAAATAAACCCTTTTGTGAACAATGATTTATTGCAGCAAAAAATATTCAACCCGACGAGTACGCCACGTGCCACAGTTTTATAGCAGGCCAGAGACGAATTAAGAGGGTGTTTTTATTTATTTATCTAAAAAATAGTAATCAGGCTATGTGCTTTCGAAAAGGTTTGTTTATTTTATTATTTTTTGTGTACTTGGCGGCATTGCTTTCAGAATGAAATAAATATGGTCTTCACTTTACTACGCGTGACGATAAATCGTTCGTAGAATCAGCCATTTAAATTGGACCGCTATTGCGGTAGATATTATATTATTTGGTCCAGGTTGCTTAAAAAGTATTAAAACCTCTGCCGTTTTCTTACTAAAAACGAGATTTTTTTATGACTCATAACATGACATTACTTAGGTCTTTTAAATTAAAAATTTTCCTTGAAAGTTTGTAATGCAGCTTTAGCGAATTTAGAAATATTTAGGTGTTCCTAACCAAGTAAGGTAAATGATCTTTTATCAATTCATTTGACCTGTGGCCTAAAGTTTTTACGTCTAAGGTACATATAAGGGGCTAGGGGAGCCAAAGTAAACTAAGTCCAAAAAAGGTAATTGTAAGAAAACAAAATTTAAAGATTTTTCACCTATTTGTACAGGGTGACCCATTTTGGGTTAAATAACGGGTTATCTCAGTTATTATTAAAGATAGAACCTTGCGGTTTTTGCAAACTTAAGCTACATTTTTGTAAAACGAAAGATGTCATAAACAAACCCGTCTTAGCACACTTAGTTTCTGAGCTACAGGGTGATTTTGCATTTTCAGGTCCTCTTTGTCTCTCATTTGGCTGATAACATATAAAAAGGTAAAAATTGATTCATATATATTTTTTTTGTAGAATGGAGTGGCGTAACTAGATTTTTCCCAATAATATTGTTTTTGAAATATTGACCAATGTTGTTTTTTTTGGAAGACCCTGTATATTTGTCAAAAAATAAATTAGCCTTTTTACAAGCTTCTTAAAAATATATAACACTATAGGTTTATTTTATTAAACAACCATAAAATTCCCTATTTTCAAATTTCCAAAATTTTGCAGTAGGCCATGCAAAACAAATCAATTAACAGTTTTTTTATTGACTTCATTACTGTAGTTGTGCTGACGTTACGATTTTTAAAATTGGATTATGCTTTTAAACTTAAAATTGTGTTTTTCTTTTGTTATGTAAATCTAGGTAGGTAGCACTTTCTTAAGCAACATTTTTCATAAGTTGTAGTTTTTAAAGAATAATTTTCTTAATTTATTGGTCGCTTCTCGGTTAGCATATTCTATTTTGTTCATGTTATATTTAAAAGACATCTATATTAATCTTTTTTATTTTCTGACATTTTTATTCAATGTAAGACATTCTTTTTGTTGAAACTATGGTTTCTAACTTTTTAACCTACAGCAATATCTTTTTGTTTTATATTTTTCTTAATCAAGAATAAATTAAATATATTTAGCTCAGGTGGAGCAGCAGTAGAAATGGTCATAAATGTTTTTTCTTACAGCAAACTACTTAATGGTATAGTTTTGTTAAGTGCATTATAACTATGCAAGAAAAACACTTTCGGACCAAAATAATGCGTAAGGGGGTGGTTTTAAGGGTAAAAATGGTTTTTGGCAATTTCAAGCTGAACAATAAATTCTATTAAAAAAAAGGTAAATATAAACGTTGTCGACATTAAAAAAAAAAAACCTATAACTGATGTAATAACTTTTTTACCCTAACCCCAAAAATGTTCGAGAAAAAAAACTGTTTTTTACTGTTTTTAATTTTTATCTTTTACAAATATGAACTATATTAAGCTGAAAGTTGGATTAGATATACTTTTTACAATTTTAAGTAAGTATACTCTATTTTTTTATTAATTAATATATAGCCGTTATTATGAAAACTTATTAAAAAAAAAAAAAAGAAAATTTGTAACCGCCATTTTGATTTAATTTTTTCATCAAAAATGGCCCGTCAAGGGCTTATATTTTTATTTTCTTGTCAATTTTGAATTATTACAATAAAACATATATACTTCAATTAAAAAAATTAAGAAAAAATTAAAAAACTCAAAATATTCACATTTTTCATTATACTCGTACATTGTGTTACTTTCGTCGAAAAATTAAAATTATTTATTAAAATTGTAATTCTCTCTCTCCTTCTATTTTTTTTTTCTCAGGCCAAAATAAATGAAAAAATCTACTTATTGCATATTCTAATGGAAAATTTAACGCTTTACAAAAAAGTTTTCTTACGAATATTCGATTGAGTCACTTCTTTAAGAGTTATTTAGCGTCAAATGTGCAGATTAGATTCAGTTGTGGCCATCTTTGGGAATTTAATAGTAAACCGGCATTTTTAAATAAAACACTCTGTATATTACATTATTATTAAATAGAAATTTTATGGAGCTTTAAGAAAATACCACATTTAATATGTCTATCTTTTATATTTTAAAAAATTCAAATCTGAAAATTGGGGTAAATTTCAAAATTTACATTTTATCTTCAGTTCTAAGCTATAGGCCCTAAGTTTAGTGTCAAAGTAAAAATAGACACTAAATCTACTATTTCTTAGATTTGAATGGCCATATTTCCAAAACGTTAAAAGATAGACATATTAAATGTGGTATTTTCTTAAAGCTCTTTAAAATATCTATTTAATTTCGATGAAATATACAGTGTTTTATTTTAAAAAATGCCTGTTTACTATTAAGTTCCCGAGGATATCCACAACTCAATTTCATCTTAACGTTTGACGCTAAATAACTCTTAAAGGAGTAACTTAATCGAAAATTCGTAAGAGAACTTTTTGTAGAGCGGTAAATTTTCCATCAGAATATGCGATAAGTAGATTTTTTTATTTATTTATGTCTGAGAAAAAAATAAAGAAAAAAGTCTAAAAATCCCATTTTATTTAAATGGAAATAGATATATTTTTAGGCTATAAACTAAAAGTTCAGGGGGCTATGCTACTAAAAAAAATCGATTTGGGAAATAATGGACACCCTAGTGCTACATACCAAGATTTATGTAACAAAAGAAAAAAATATTAGCAAATTAATTACAAAAATTGGATTTTAAAATTCGTAACTTAAGCACCACTGCAATAACCAAGTCAATTAAAACACTATTAACTGAATTGTTTGCATGGCCTACTGCAAAATTTTGGATGTGAACTGTAAATATTGAAAATTTTTTCGTTGTTTATAAAAATTAACCCACTGTGTTATATATTTTTAAAAAGCTTGTAAAAAGGCAAATTTATTTTTTGACAAATATACAGGGTGTTCCATTAAAAAAAAATCATCGGTCAATATTTTTAAAACAATAATATCTGGAAATATTCTGACTACGTCCTGCATTCTGCGTAAAAAGTTATATAAGAATCCGTTCTTACCTGTTTGATACGTTATCAGCCAACTGAGATACAAGGGGTACCTGAAGATACAAAATTTTTAAAATCACCCTGTAGCTCAGAAACTAAGAGTGCTATGAGTGGTTTGTTAAAGATAACTTTTGTTTTACAAAAAAGTAGCTAAGGTTTTATCCTAAATAATAACTGAGATACCCCGCCATTTCAACCAAAACACCTCATATAATATGTTTTGTATAATTTATTGTACTACAAAACAAAATTATTATTACCTACCATAGCTTAAACTTTTATACTAGTGGTTAGTTCATAATAATATTGTTAGAAGTAATTCGATATATTTCTTAATATTTTCCTTTAATTTTTGAGGCAACAAATTTTAAAGACGGTAAGTGGTGATTTATTGCCACCTATTATCAAAAATGGTAATATTGGACTTAATCAATTGTGGCTCGAAAAAGGTATACAATTTGCAATTTCCAATCCAATTTATGGACTTGATCCACTTTAACTATTAACCCCCATATAATGCAAAGATTGTTGCATTGACAAGGGATTATACAAATACATTTTTGTAGTTTTTAGCCGACTTAAAAAAGGATAAAGTTCTTAATGCGCCTGTATGTTTTTGTGTGTTTATGTTACGCGATTACTCCGTCAATTGTGGACCGATTTTATTTTTTTTCATTCATCCATAAGAGAAACAAGTCGGGATCGCGAAAAAGAAAGGTATTAGACCTATTGTTTTCTCTCTACCGTATGTTGTTCGTGTGGCAAAGCTGCCTCTAGAGTGGTATATGCTCAAACATCACGGGTGCATTCAGAATCGACAACATTGGGGTAGAATTAACCCTTGTTACCGAACTGAAAGAGAGACTACAGTAAAAAGTACAGGGACCTATAATTTAATTTACTGATTATTGATTTGTTTTACTAGAAAATTAAAAAAACTAACCAGAACTAACCATTATGTACCACAATGTACTCTTTTTGGTAATATAAACTATCTACCTACCTACCTATCTATCTATCTATCTATCTATCCATCCATGACTCCCTCCCCAATGTGATAGATTTTCATGACCGTCAGTAACGTTTTAAACCAATTAAATTACACGTACCTGTGCTTTTTACTGTAGTCTCTGAAAGAGGTACTGGTAGTATTTTTAGTGTATGTTTACCAATTTAATAGTAATAATAAATTAAAAGTAAAAAATAAACTGAAAAGTGAGAAGAAAAAATAAACCTACTTAAAAAAACTTACATAAAACTTTATGTGTTTATTTTATTACCTATTCTTTAAATTTTCCTAAATAACTGAGAAACATATGGTAAAATGTAGGTCGAGATGTAGGTGTATCTTTATTTTAGGTGAAAAAATAAATATTTTTAATAAGACAACACAAACATACAAGGTAATATCCACTTGCTTTTTTGTACAATTTTTATTTACACATTTTACAACTCTTTTCTTAGGCATAATTGGATAATTTACGTTAAAACCTATAGGTATATGTTTATATGTGCAGATTTTTCCTAAATTTTTGCGTTAAAAGTTTGTTGTAATAAAAAAATAGAGCTTCTAGCTTAAGCAAAAAAAATTAGGAAATAATTTCACCTTGCACTTATTTCAATTTCGACTAAAAATTTGACAATATTTTTAAAAATTAATAACTATTCACTGCTTTTTTAAACTTGTGACCAATTATTATTAGTCAAACATATGTTTTTATAATAATTAATCAGTAGCAAAATAAAATATTACATTTTAAAAATAATAAACAAAATATATTAATTCTGGTATTGCAAATACAAGACAAACTTATTAAAAAGTTTAATTATTGTTTTATTCTAAATACCTATTAGTTTGGTGCCAATATAAAAAAGTTAGTCAGTTTTAACATAAAAAATGAAAAATCTCGAGTAAAATTTTCAGTGGTCACCAAGTTCCATAAGATTTTTATCATGTCCTTTTCTTGTTAAATAGTCTTGTCTTAAAAGATTTATAGCATACGGTATAAAGTTGCATTCTTCAATAATAATAACCAAATCACATAATACAAACTGGACTTCAAATAATGGTATATATAAGATTTCTTTTAAATGTTAAATAATTCATAGGTGAATATTTAGTCAGAAGCATAAAAAAGTATCAAATATAGGTAGTAGTTATTTAAAAATAACGACCGTGGTGGCACTACCGCGTTGTCTAAAGGTGCTGTGAAATGCAACTGCATGTTTCAGTGCTTGGACAACGTTGACGGAACAGGGGGAACGATGGGTTAAACATCTAATAACCCGACACCCACGGTACTCTGGTATTTAGGCATAGACCTTCGTGGGATGTCAAAAGATAAAAAAAATATAAAAACACAAAATTATACATATTAAATAAAAATTTGCATTTATTTATTTATTTATTTATTCTCTTTGGATTACAAACTGATCTAATATTGCTAATCAGTAACAACTGTTTACAATTTACATTTAATTCCAATTAATCGTTATAAAAAAGAAAATATTAAAAAATACCTAGATACTAAAATTACATTATTTTTGTTCAAATGTAGTTATGAACGACAAAAAGGGTTTAGCTTTATTCGTTGGTAAAGCATCCTTTTATAATTATTTTTAAATTAAGATAAAAATAATGGTATTTAATAACTACAAAATAAACTGACACGCTATTGTGTTAGGAAATTTTAATATTAAAATTTGGTCGGTTGATCTTTGACAGTGGATTTAGTCCTTACTTCCATTACAAAGGTAATACTTTTGCGAATTGAGCTACGGACCTAAAAAACTTTATGTTTAATAATTTAGAAATTAAATGTATTTTAAATATACAGATTGCCCACGAATGGAGTTTAAAAGAGGACAAATGGATAAAAATTTCATTATTCGAAAAAAATTAGCTCTTGATAAACTTTATTTTGCCTGTAAAAAAATATACTCTTATAAAGAGAATATGTTGATTTTGTACAGGGTATTCCATTCAAGAAGAAAAATGCCATATCTTTTTACTTTCCCCATATTTTAAATAAATTCAAGATAGCCAATCAATGTATTTTAGCTTGATAAATTTGAAAATCGTATTAAAAAACAATTGCATGAAAAACAAAAGAATAACGCCATCAATGTAATTACATTTTTAAACTATTTGCTCAATTACAAGTATTTTTATTAAAGGTCCATATGTCTGTCTTTAACTGTTTTTGGGTTATCAACGCTTGAAGAGTCATGTATTCGGCTAATATTATTTAATTAAATAAGTATATCATTACACAATAAAGGTAATACGGGTGATTACCTTATACTTCAAAGTCATTAAAATTTTTACCTATTAGTGGTTTTTAAAACTAATTTTTTAAAATGAATTATTCGTTAGATGAAAAACTACAGATAGTGACGCTATATTACAAGTGTGGAGAAAATGCCAGTGAAGCAAAAGAAGATACATTGATAATTTTCAAAGAAATTAAAAAAATACTTCAAGTATTACCTGTATTTTATATTGAGATATTTAATTAACTACACTTACGCTAAGAATGTGATCATGTAAGCGCCAATAACTCAAAAACAGTAAAAGATAAACATGTAGTATCCTTAATAAAAAAATACTAAAAATTGACCATAGAATTCAAAAATATGGTGACTCTATAGAAAATGCAACATTAATGGCATAATTCTTTTGTTTTTCATGTAATTGTTTTTTTTTTTAATACGATTTTTAAATTTTCCGAGTTAGAATACATCTATCGGCTATCTTGGTTTTCTTTAAAAATTTGGGG
The DNA here is from genome assembly GCA_014170235.1 of Listronotus bonariensis. Classification (NCBI taxonomy): domain Eukaryota; kingdom Metazoa; phylum Arthropoda; class Insecta; order Coleoptera; family Curculionidae; genus Listronotus; species Listronotus bonariensis. The sequence goes on along the minus strand of JACEGR010003460.1, from coordinate 76,989 downwards.
AATGTCAAGAAATATGCCATTTTTCCTCTTAAATGGAATACCCTGTACACAGAGTGCGCAAAAACTACCCTTATTTTTAATTTTTGGAAAAATGATATAGGCAAAAAAAATCATATAATTGTAGCAGGTGGAGCAAAAATCCTCCCCCTGTCAAAATATGCACTTCTTTTACTAACGGTCTTGTACTTATGCCATCGCAATATTTGTAAACTAAACAGAAGTAAAATATTTAAACCTAACCCGTAAATTGCTAAACTCCGCAAAAGCCTAAAATATTTGTGACAATTTTTTGAACAAAAATATTAGGTTCGTGGTTATAACTCAGAAAAAATCCCGATATTGATTTCTGGCCGTGTAGCATCCACTGGACAAACACTGCGGCGTTTATTTACTCGCCTCAAGAGGAGTAGTTTACCACGAAACAGATACGAAGTGAGAGAAAATAACTTTTGCGGCTGCGGATGTTGAAGAAAACTACATATGAACGGCCCGCAATAACTTATGTGTTATATAAAGTCATTCAGATGGCACCCATCTCAGAAACCATAGTTTAAAGTAGATTTTGCATGACACTAATCGCAACAGGGTGTATACTGGAGCTAAACTCTCCAGTAATAAGCGTGCCACTTATTTAAGTTAACTTTTTAAAATCGTTTTTATTACCAGACTGTTTAATAAAATCTTTAATAGGAAAGAACATTTTTTATGGTTTAAAAAATTGTATTATCCAATAAATTTTTCTAAACGATCCCATTTATGAACTCCATGTTTGAAGTAAGAATATAAAAGACTGTCAAAATACGCTCCTATGGCTGGTATTACTACTTTGCTTAGGCAAAATCATTTGACATGTCTTAATTATTGGATAAGTAAGAGCAGCTGGATGTTAGAGGGATTATTTTTATTGTTTTAGTTTCTATTGATTTTTATATGTGTAAAATCTCTCACAGTAAGGCCTACAAAGATTTAGCTCAAATTATTTGTTTGTGCCCCTTGAAGTTAATATTTTACACGCAAAAATAAAACAAAATTTTAGGGTGTTAAGATATACACAACTATTTTTGCTTTGAACTAAGGTATGCAGAGATTTTAAACATATAAAAAATCAATAGAAACTAAAACAATAAAAATAATCCCTCTTAGATGTTATTTTTTGGGTACATGCCAAGCTATATTAAAAAACCAAAAATTAAAAATAAGTAAATACAAAACTAAAAATTTACGTTTCGGTGGCAAGTCTGCCACCGTTGTCAAGATAAAACTAAATTAAAATAAAAAATTAAAAATTAACTATTATTTAGGTTTAAAAATTAAAATTTTTTGACACATTCTTGAAACTTAATAAAAAGCTAAAAAAATGAATTTTTGAACCTAAATATAAGTTAATTTTTAAATTTCTTATTTAAATTTAATTTCATCTTGACAGCGGTGGCAGACTTGCCACCGAAACGTCAATTTTTAGTTTTTATTTACTTATTTTTAATTTTGAAATTTTGGTGTTTTAATATAACTTGGCGTGTACCCAAAAAATAACATCTAATCAACGAATCCGCCAAACCAATATAGAACAAATCTTCAATAATCCCTCTGACTTCCAGCTGCTCTTACTTATCCAATAATTAAGGCATGTCAAATGATTTATCCTAAGCAAAGTATTATTAGCAGCCATAAAAGCGTATTTTGACAGTCTTTTTAGATTCTTACTTCAAACATGAAATTCATAAATGGGATCCGTTAAAAAATTAATTGGGTAATAAAAGATTTTTAAACCATAAAAAATGTTCTTTTTCCTATAAAGATTTTATTAAACAGCCTAGTAATAAAAATTATTTTTAAATAAAGTTAACTTAAATAAGGGAATGCATTTACTGGAGAGTTTAGCTTCAGTAAACACCCTGTTGCGATTAGTGTCATGAAAAATCTACTTAAAACTGTGGTTTCCGAGATTGATGCCATCTGAATGACTTAATATAACACATAAGTTATTGCGGGCCGTTCAAAATCATTGGCCGTTCATAGGTAGTAGTTGTGTTGTGTTGTGTCGCGGCGCGACCGAGTTTAATTGCAATATAAAATTAATTAAACATGTAAATATCAGGTTCACGCTACATATACAGTGTGTCCCAGGATAGGTGTTACAAGAGGACAAGTGGATCAAAAGTGTTTAAAATATATCAGCATGGCAAAAATGGTCGCAAGATCTAAAACTAAGAAATCAAAAATTTAACTTCGATTGGTACCTATTATACAAGGCGAGATATAAGTAAAAAATATGAAAAATGCCCTAGAGTGGGATATTTTAATAAAAAAAAATATTACTGAATATTGTAGAGAATTAAATTTTATGTCAAAATTTAGGGTAAAAGCATTGAAGAAAAAAGAAGATATTGTTAAATTCGCTCCTTTTTGTCCAAAAATTAGGGTTTAATACGTTACGTAGAAAAATGGCAAAAACTTTTTTACTATAATGCCTTAGCTTGAAATTTTGACATAAAATTTAATGTTCTACAACATATACACATAAAGTTTTGTTTTACTTAGAAAAAAAAAGAAAAGTACATTACTCTTTGGTATTTTTCATATTTTTACTTATAGCTCTCCAAGTATGATCCCAATGAGGGTAAATTTTTGTATTACTTAATTTTGGACCATGCGACCAGTTTAACTAAAATGCCGATTTAAAATTCAAAAATTTTTGGTCTATTTGTCATCGTGTAACACCTATACTGGGACACCCTGTATAGTATGCTGGCTGGGGCTGGCATAAAAAAAAATCAAACTAATATTCATAATCCCCGAGCTAGTGAACCCTTCGAGTAACGTTAGACCTGTAAGGTTGGAAATTTGTATAGTGATGAGTCATAGCATGCTAAGTACGAAAATCATCACCTAGCAGGCTTCAGCCGTGCACATTATCACCCTGTATATTTTTGAAAATTAAAAATAAAAACTTGGATCTGTAAGCTTAAAATGTTTCTATTATTATCATTCATAGTAGGGTTTAAAATAAAATTGACAGGCGTTTTGGATGAGCACAGGTACCTACCAGGCGAACTGAAAGGTGTGGCTAACTTGGATGGCCATATTTCCAAAACTATTAAAGTTAGATGTACCTAATGTGGTGTTTTCTTAAAGCTCTTTTAAAGATCTTTTTTACGGTGCACTGGTGATAATATACATGGTGGATTTTTTTGTATGTGGCATCCTGTTTATTATATTACCATTAAAAGATCTTAAAAAGAGCTTTAAGAAAATACCACATAAGGTTTGTATTTGAAAAATATAAAGGTTTTTATTATATAGGGTGTGTCGAAAATTTTTAGATTATTTTTTTAACTACAGGCTTGACCATAATTTTTAGGCAATCAATTCGCAATAAGATTTTTGCATACCAAATATAATAAAAATAATTTTTATCCTGTAAGCAGATGGTGGCTGCCTATTAGGATCTTGTACTATAAGGATATTGATGCACTAACTCTACGATGCATAAACCGGGTATTCAAAATTTACTACAAATATTTTAGAAACGTATTTCTGCATATAGAAAATATTTTTAAAACATAATACCGTTTGTGGTACCCCACCCTGTATAGGTCTTGGTATAAAATCATTAGATGATAGATGTGATATTTAATTGGTATTTTCTAAATCTCTACATAATTGGTCTATATTTCTTACTTGCATACGCAAATACACACCCTTTACCGTAAAAATTAAAATTCCAATCTTAAATGTCTTGTACCGCATAATAATGTGAACCTATAAAATTTTTAACTTGTTCCAGTTTTTAAAGTGCACCGCGAAATTTTTTATCAAACAGTAATATACAGGGTGTTAGGGAAATAATGTTTGTAACTTAAAGAGGTGATTCCCACTAGCGGAGCGAGGGGGAAAGCACGCTCCGGGCCCCCTGTTCGAGGGGTCCCCAAAGGTAGATTATTAGAGCAAAAAAAAATTTTTGTTATTTCTGGCGATTGTAGTTGTTTAAAAGGAAAAGTAAAAAGAAAAAATGGGGCTGAGAGCACAAAAAGGATATAATATAGTGAAAAGGGCTCGCGTGTAGAGGTAGAGAGGAGCTTCTTTTTTGGTTGTCAAGTTCCTTTTTGCTTTTCTAACTTTTTTCGATACAACAAAAATGTTTTTCTCCAATGACTTGCCGCCCGGGCCCAACACCTCTAGCTACGCCAGTAGCCATTATTCTAAGCAAATAAAGTAGTTCATAATAAATAATGTCCTAGAGTTTATTGTTTTCGAAAAAATTGAGTAGTAAATAATCAAATTTTAACAAATATTTGGCAGCATTGCAACACACGAGGGACACGAGCGCACAAGGATCGCAACTGATTCATCGAATTGTTTACGTCGCGTCGATATGATATTTGTTAAAAATTATGCCTTAAATTACTAAATAGTTTACTTATATAATATTTATTTTTTAGATTCTGCAATCAAATTACACGCCCTGTTCTTTTTACTATAGTCTGTTCTGTAGGTCTTTGGAAGTCTTCTACAAAATGTTCTTCCAGCTGTTAGCTTCTTCAGAATTGAAATGAGCCTTTCAATAAATAAAAACATATCGTGATACTCGCGTACAGAAACATCTCTTTCGTATCAAAATGCACGCAATGATACAATAATAAATACTAAAAATAAAATGTGATTTTAATTTGGGTAAACGTTTATATAATAATGGTATTTAATTTTGTGCTTGTTGGTAATGTTTTAAAATTATTTATAAAATAATATTTAAAAAATTATCAAAAAAATGATCTTTGTTACTTGAAAAAAAAAACGTAAAATTTGCAGAAAAGTCACATTTTTTTGTCAGAAATATTCTTGGGAATATTCTTTAACTATCGCTTAAAACGCCACTGAACTAAATAAATTTAATTAAGTTAAAACTAAATTAGCCTCTTTATTCTACAAATAACGCTGCCAAATTTTATCAAAATCGGATAGAGAATATTTACCGTGTTAAATACGATTTTTTAAGTTTAACATCCTGTATCTGGGAAACAATGCATTTCCGGACCAATGTTTACAACTTTTTTATATTTTACATATTAGAATCTCTTTTTTGAAACACCCCATATATAGCACAAAGGCTGTTTAAAAAATTAAATCTACTTTAGTAAGCCGTAAACCGTAGAAAAAATAAAATTTCCCAATATTCCAACTAATAAAACGCACTTTCAAATTTTGTTGGTATTAGCTAGTAATAGCATAGGCCTATTAACCCAGCTGGTTTACTACAAACTTTTCCACCCTCCGCTTTTGTAAATATTTTCCAGGCGAATATCGATTAGTTTCAAATGTATGTATATGGGCGTATGTGGCTTTACTTCCTATTTTGTACAGTCTGTTGGTCAAATAAAATATATTGCAGACTCTTTTATTTTATACAGGGTGTTTCCTAATTGCGGTAAGAAAAACGTTATGACAAAAATTTTATATAAACATTAGTCTGGAAATGCTTTTTATAAGATACAGGGTATTAAACATTAAAAAGAAAATTGGGTTTTTAATAATATATTTGGCTGTGATATTTATTGAAATACGAAGTTATTTTAGCCCTAAATTTATTTTAACTGGTGAGAACAGTGGCGGCCTGAGACGCATCTCATCTAATATTATTGACAAAAAAAAAATACGCCACTGACTTTTTGGCAACTTTAATATATTTTTCGGATAACAAAACCCTTAAAATACAAATTTTCTGTTTTCTAATATTGCTTAGCTTGCTTAGTTTTTCAGAAAAAAAATACTTGTACGGGTGAGTTTTTTTCGATGTTTAGTGAAGGGATCTCAGAAACCGCTGCAGCTACAGGCATGGTTAAATGGGCTGCTGCTTTTAGAGCTTAGTTTAAATCACTTTTTGTATCATCCAAAAAAATTATGGCTTACTAGATATTAAAAAAAAAACGTTTTTTTCAATTTTTTTTTCTTCTGTAGCTCAGTTAATATTCTAAATAGAAAAAAAGTTTAAATAGGAAACTTGTAGATAATAAGAAGGTAAAATCCAATATTTAACATAGTAGTTCATTTTGAAGCTACGACATTTATTTAAATGAAACCATAGTTGGCAATGGCATTTTTAAAAGAGCCTTTTTATAAGCTTTTTAACGATGTATAATAAGATATACCTTAAATTTAAAGTTACGTAGTTTTGAAAAATGTTTTAAATATTTAAGTAGAGTGGTGTTTGATGTGGCAGGTGCACTAATTTTTGTACAACCAAGAAAAATTACTTAGCATTCTTAATCAAAGCACGTCAAAGAAGTGTGTAAAGTTAGCTACGTTTCTACAGTAACAAAAGTATCTGGGAAAGCGCTTAGCGGCAGTGAATTATGGCGATCACGACTTTTAAACCTGTAATAATATGTTATAAAAATAAAATAAAATTAAGTAAACCCAAACGAACCCATTTAAGTTCTATTAAAGTTTATTATTGCTTAAGAGTTGTAGTTAATCTGATAATATTTTTAATAAAATGTAAAAATAAAGTAAACAAATAAAATAACAATGATAAATATTTAAAATATTTGATATAAAACTATATAAAAATGATAGGTATATTATAAATAGTCAAAAAATTGCAATATGGAAAAAGTCTACCATCTTTATACATAGTGACCATCTATATATTGCCCCATTTTGATCACTAATAACTTTGTCCTAAGATGCGGTTTTCGCAGAAATAGCATTAGATTTTTTTAAGTTTTTTTTGTCAAATTGTTGCCATTTGTTTAGAACATGCCATTAACACATAAACAAAATTCCGATTTTAAGATGTGGGGCACCTTGTTATTTTAAATCGAATACCCTGTATATTTATTTATATTTTTTAATTTTAATTTTTTTATTGTGTTCATAACTTTAAAGGAAATACAATTGTTAAGATTTTTTCAAAGTTTTTATTATCATATTCTTATTATTTGGTTTTAAGATTCCATTGGTACAAAAACAAAATGGTGGATATTTTATAAATCACTAAAATAAATACAAAAAAACGACGTTGCTTGAAACTACGAGGTAGTCTTGCTCAAATTGCAATTTTTTTATCATTTAGGCTTTCAAAAACTTCTTAAATGATAGGTACTAACTTAAGCATTACACACAGGAGGGCTTGTCTGTTAAGTGTAATTGGTAGTCAAAAAATACTTACTACTAATCTGGAAGGCATCATATTTAATTTTCAGAATCTTACTGACATTAAAAAATATACCCGGTGGTCACGAAATTACTAAAAAACAAATTTTTGAGAACTGTTATTCGATTTTAAAATTTTGTTGGAAATAATGTTTGGATAGGATGCAGACTTCTGGTATTCTGATTTTATGTAGCATCTCCAGTTTAACCGAATGTGCTCTCAACTTTACTGGAATTCCCTGTATATTTTTTTTTAATAAATTCTACAGGCAACTTCAGCAAATATGTGTATCATACTTTATACCTATTCTAGATTAGATACATTTGTTAAAAAAGACAAATATTGGTGGAAAAAAGTAAAGGCAATTTTTAAACTTATTTAATAAATCCTATTTCTCATTGCATTAAAAAAACAAGGGTTTCACTCCTAATATCTTTAAAACTATTAGGTTTGGAAATAGATAGATAAAAAAATTATAATTTAACTATAATGATTTAAAAATAAAAGTTCAAAAAACAATTTTTGTGGCACTTCCGGTAAAACCGAAAATTGTATTTTTACGGTAATATAAAAGATAAGGTTTATTAATTTAACCTAAAAAAACGCATAAGCTTGTTTCTACCATCCTTTGATATTTAATAAATGGTTAAAAATCGCTATGTTCGAACGCCATTTTCTTGAAACCTAATTAAGATACTTATGTTTAGCGTGTGGTACATGTATTTGCTTAGAATTGCCTATATTTTTAGAAAAATATATGGTTGTTGTTCTATTTAACATATCAAAATTAAAAGCACTTCCATTTAATCGAAAGTGCCACATAAAGGTTAAAACATCTGCTGCATCCTATTTACCGCACATCCCACAAACATTTCAAATTCGTATATTAGTTTTTTTATCTTTATGACATCTCACGAAGGCCTATGTCTAAATACCAGTGTCCGTGAGTGCCGGGTTACTGGATGTTTAACCCATTATTGTCGGGTTCCGTCAACGTTATCCAAGTACTGAAACATGCATTTTTGCATTTCACAGCACCTTTAGACAACGCGCTAGTGCCACCACGGACGTTATTTGTAAATAACTACTACCTAGGTTACAGTTCTCAAAAAATGGCAGGGTTGCTAGTAATTATTGGCACCCGGAATATTACACAAATAAATAATTAAACTTATAGATATATCTCAAAAAAACTCATAGGGCAGTTAACAAATCGTTATTTTAAAAATCATTAAATTCATTTTCCTAATGTTTTAGAATTAATATAAATGGCGGTGGCAGCTTTTTTTTAGTTGGGCGATACCCGGCAAAAAAATTTAAAGGGTGGGCAGCAAAATGTGCAAGTGCAATATTAAAATTAAATAGTTACAGGGCGTTTAAAAATTCAGTACAAATAATTTAGAGGCCTATTTTTAAGGTCCTATAAACTGTAAACCAAACCCCCTACAAGCTACAGCCATCGTAGGTTGAATAAAAAACAGTTTATTTTGAACTGTTGCTACATTTTGCCATAAAAATCTCACAAAAATTTTCACATTTCTATCAGTTTAGGAGTTGTATTTATTGTTTCTCTTAAAAAGAGCAAACACCCAATTTTACACAGAGATACATTAATTAATTTAATTTCCTTTAGCAGAGGGGTATTAATGAGATTAAAGCCTGTTATATAATAACTAAAATTTTAAGTGTACTATCAATTTTTATAAATTAAGCTACACCAGCATGACGGTCTTAGAAATAGAAAAATCCAAATATTTGGTTCCTTGCATGTTTGTTATAAATCAAAAGGTTTTCGAAGAAATTGTTTGCTTATTAGGTATTCCGTGGAAAAAATATTACCTTTTACGGGATGCTTTTCCTAAAAAAATGAAACACAGTTAAATCTTCTTAAATCTATGAAATTCGTACAACGTGACGGTTTTGACGGGATTTTTCTCTATTTTTAAGGATTCCTTTGGGGGAACAAATTACTTAAATTTCCAATTTTTAAGGGGATTTTCGGTGAAAAAATCAGATAAAGAGGTAATGAAGTTTGTGATTATCTTACCACCACTTCTAGTGATATATGCTGTTTTCTTTAATAAATGACAGACATTTCGTGATTTTAATTTTAAATACACATAACTGGCGAAAGAAAATTCAAAATTTTTAAATGTTTTGAAAGGGGTTTTTTTCTTTATATTTTAATTTTATACTGAAATCCGTTTCTAATAAAATACCAAAACATGCTGTTAATGTTAAATATTGCGACCAGAGGTCATTTGTTGAAAAATGTGTTATTCGAATTTTTTGATTATAAATTAAATAAATACTTTATAAGAATCAGATGGTTTTTTAAATATGATGTTTAACCGTTTTCTGTTTTTTTTTGCCTAATAACTTAGCAGCTGGGCAAACAGTTGAGCAGGGACAATTTAGGTTGTGCGCTTGCCCAACCGTGCCCACCTCTCGCGCCGCCACTGATGAACATTAAACATATTTTTTAAGTGTTAATTATTGTTATGTATAATTAAGTAAGTTTGTTTTCGTTTAATTAATTTTGTGTAAAATAATAAGCACTGCCTAAACGCCTGCTGGCGGTTTTGCTCAATTATAAGAAGATAACCGCCGTACGGCAGGTTTTATATCTACGTATATGAGAACCGCCGAAAAATAGTTTTGGAAATCATTGTATTTTTAGAGGGTGGTATATCCCTTGACTTAATCTAACCTTAATAATTATTTATTTTGCGTGCCGTAAGCGTTTAGTTTTTGTAGTTTTATTGTTTAATATTGTAATTAAGTTAATAGCACCCTTTGGAAAAACAAATTGGAGTAGTATACCGGTATAGGAAAAGGGAAATAAAACCACTATTGTATTTATCCCAACGTTTCGTGGCTGGATTGTCACTATATTAAGGGCCTATAATTTAAAAAAAAAAACATTACAAAACTATTTCGTCACGTGGACCCAATAATTTACAACATTAAAAATATTTTTAAAAAATATTGTCAAGCAGGAAAGGCAAAGAAATAACTTATTAGAAGTCCTGATAAGTTATTTCTCGTCAGCATTAAAGTCGGGAATTGGATATAATTTAAAATTCTTAAAAAGTGGAATAATTATTTGAAAAAAAGTAACTTATGAACAATAGAAAATAAAAATGAGAAAAACTGTATAAAATTATCAAGAAAAAATATGAAAAGAAAAAAAGTTATTTATCTATCCGGAATCGAACTCAGGACCTGTCGCTAACGGGTCAACACACGTAACCCTGTAGCTATGGGAGAACTTGAATACATTTTTTAAACCTTGATATTATGCTTAAAGAATAAGCCGTGTTAATGAACTACGCATCTTGTAACTTATTTCCTTTTCCTGAAAATTTTAAAGATTGTTCCACCCTGAATACATGCATACTTTAATTGGTAAAACTTTAGTTTTAGTTCTATGAAGCAATCGTTTTTTTCCTGCTGCTAAAATACTTTTCTTTTTCTAAAAGATGTACAAACCTATTTTTATGCTTTATTTTTTTTTCTGGGAGATTAAATTTAAACAAAATAATATTCGACTTTTCTCCAGAATAACATTAAAAAGTTTATTTACCATTTTAAGAAAATTAAAACTTTTATACATTATGAAGAACTATTCTGCACTTGCACAATATAATAAAAGTTATGATTACTTTAAAACAAATAAAATAATGAAAAAACTTTTGTATTGTAAGTAACCTAATATTAAATATTTCATTTTTTTATTAAATATTTTGTTTATATCTATATATAATTATTAAAGTTAGGTTAATTTTAACTATTATTCGTCGGTTTTCAATAGTTTTTATCAGCAAAACCGCTGGATGGCGGCTTCTATCAATAAAATATGTAAAAACCGTCGGTAATAACAAATTAATTATAATTTTTATTTTATACGTAGATATAAAAACCGCCGGACGGCGGTTTTCTACTTAAAATTAAGCAAAACCGCCGGCGGTTGTTTAGCCAGTGCAAAAATAATAAATTAAGCTCTAATTCATATGTTATTATTTTCACTTTTTAGGAAAACTTACCAACACCCGAGTCATCAGAAGAAAATGGTGAAGAAATATTTAATGGTAGGTTAAATATCCTATTTTGTTTTTAAATTTTTAGCAAAAAAATTGCCAGATATTAAAAATAAGTATAGTGTTCACCTTTATCAAATATAAATAATATAGGAATTTTGTCATAAAAGACTAATATATTTTATTTTAAAGAAATAGGGTGCATAACAGATTTTTTTTTATTTTAAATATAATTTACTTAATTTGGTTTTAATTTTGCAATGTTATTTATGGAAAAGGTGTGGCTGTGTGCATGTAAAATTATAGCATAAAGAAATTAAATTTCTTCTTCCAAATATTATTTATGACATTAAGGGGTAATTTCTCACTAACTTAATTGCATTTAATAAGTCCAGTAGCGTCTTGAGCAACTGAATATTTATTATTATTTTTTTATTATTTATATGAAATAATTATTTGTATGATTTAAATAATATAATACAGGGTGTCCGACTTTTCATGGTACACAGAATAAACACTGATTTCTCATGTCAAAATATTAAGATTTAACTAAATATACCTATATCCAAAAGTTTATAATAAGGAAGATACCGGGTGTCAAAGTTAAAAAAAAATGATTCAAATTTTTTTGTGTAATTTATGATGCGTTTTGAATATATTAGTGAAACTCGGTATCTAGGGGTTTTTTAACATGAGTTATTCAGATCTGATATTAATTTTAATGTGCAAACCAAAGGAGGCTAGCTTGACAATTTAAATTTTTCCAAAACGTTCAAACTTTTTGTGCTTCTCTGTATGTACCATCTAAGTAAACCAGTAAACTCCCCGATGCTTTCTACACAAAAAATGTATACTGTACTGTAAGAATGGCTCCGAGTAACCGTTTTCAAGATAGTTGCATTTAGGTGGTCTAGTGCATCTAAAAATTATATGGAAGAATACATAAAATCATTCGTCTATCATAAGGAAGTTGTATTTAGTTACGGCTAAAACACTGTTTTTAGGCAATTTTTGGTTGCATTAAACCACTTAACACTTTAACTACTATGTGTACCATAAATTGTACATACCTAACTTTTATGAGTAAACTGTGTGCCCGTATATGGTCACAATCATTTAGTAGGTCTAAAAAGTTATACCTCCACGCTTCATATCAAATTAATTGCATATTTGGTATACCTTAGTTTATGAAAAAGATTGGCAAAATACAAAAAAATATTTTTCCATTTGTATGTTTTAGTGGAAACAAATGTAAGCTTTTTTAAAGAAAAAAGTCTTAGTTTGTGAAAGCCATTTAGCGTCGGAAAGCGTAGTAGTCAAAGTGTTTAATACAAATATCTTAAAAACGGTGGCTCGAAGCTATTCTTACAAAGTAAACCTTTTTTGTGTAAAAACATGGGGAGTTTACAGGTTTACTTAGATAGTGCATACAGAGTATGGCATATAAGAAAAAATTAATTATTACCAGTGTCGTCCATGAGGGGTTTAAGGTTAATATTTTTAATAAAAAAATGGTACCCCACTGCATTTTTCTAAAATAAAAATATTTTTTTAACTTCTTATTAGATTTAGAATAAGTTTGATCTCTTGACGTTTTTTATTTGATGTACGGTTTTCGCGTAAATAAATAAAAACCAATTCTCGGCATGGTCATTTAGTAACGATACGATCAAATTCTCCAGTAAAAAAATCACCATTTTTTTATTTTTAAATTCTACTTGGAAAAACATAAAAAAATATATTTTTAATGGCTTTTAAAGATTTGCCTCATAAAATTCCTTGCCATTAACATAAAAGATATAAATTTTAGAGGGGAGGGGCAAGGGTTTCTAAATTAAATTATTTTTTTGTGCTTTCGTATTGGTAAACATTTAAAGAATATATTTTCAAAATTTTAAGTCCATCTGAGCAAAACTCTTGATGTTATTGTTTAGTTTAAAACCGCGTCTTTTAACCATGCAAAATTTAATTTTTTTTTGCAGTTTTTTTATAATTAAATCGATTTTTTTGCAACAATGCAAAGATTTAAGCTAACAGAAGACGACAATATGAAAAACTCTTTTTTTTTTAAATTTGACATACGGTGTTTTTCCGTTGGACGGCAGTTTTGTCGAGCAGGACTCGTAGCACTGAAGTACAATATAAAGTATTTTAAGAAATCTACATTACTATTATACACTTTAAATTTTATTTTTTTATAAAACATTAATCTCCTTAAAGGGGTAAAAGATCAGTTAAGCAAAATGGTTGAAGGGAGTACTGTGCTCTCAACAATAATTTTACCTCCATTAAGCAGAGATATTTTTATAAAAATTTAAAAATGTAAAGTGTTGGTTAGTACTGAATTAGTTAACTCCTTTTTTGACTTGTAAATTTACTCTAGAACTATGACTTCTGCTTGCCAAAAAGCATAGAAGATAATTTTATGGAAAGCGCTCTGCAACACTATTTAGTGAATGATTTATCTTTAGCATAAAACTTTGTTTTATTAAAAAAAAAACAGAAAAAGATAGATATATTAAAAATTACAAGTTTAAAATCAATACCTTATACAAAAATAAAATATTTATCACACGTAGTTTTTAGTATCTTTTTATATTTTTAGGAAATAAAAATGGTGCAAGTGAAATTACCGATCTGTCTTCAATATCAGGAAATGATGAAATGGCAGGTCTATGGGCTCACTACCATTCTGCTTTAGGATTAGCCAAAGGCAAAACAACTCCACCTTCAATATGTGATCAATCTGTAAGAAATTAAATAATAATTTTAAACAAATCATACATTTATCTAGATAGGATAGCCTTAGGCCAAAACGTCCTTTAATGAGTAAACACGATGAACAGTTATACTCTTAGATCCGAATTAGAGGCGACCTTCGCTTAAATCAAGGCGCAAATTGAGACGCGTAAGGATGGGTAAGTTCTAGTACCACGCCACGTGCCACCGGTTTTATAGTAGGACAAAGGCAAAATAAGAGGATGTTTTTTAAGTACGTGATACGTGTTTTAGCAATATTTTTTTATTATTTATTTAAAAATATGTAACCAGGCCCTGTCCGAGGCTATGTGCATTTGAAAACGTTTGTTTACTTTAATATTTTTGTGTTCTTTGGGGTATTGCTTTCAGAATGAATTAAATGTGGACCTATCTATGCCTATAGCGGATTTGAACCCCAACATGCTTCTAATAGACTGGTACCATCTTTATCTTTGTATAGGGTAGTGTACAGTTGTCTCACATAAAAATATTTGAGTAGTGGGCCTAAAAATACAGAGGCTTTATACAAATTACAGCTAAAAAGTTTAATTTTTGGTAAGAGATTGATGCGAAGTACTAGTTTCAGAAGGGTTAACTAAGACGAAATTTTAATCGTAAAAATTATCTGATTTAAATGTTGGGGTTGTTTACATAATTAAAAAAATGGTTCCTATGAATACACAATTTGAGAAAAACCACAGGTGTTTTTGATTGACTTTTTAAAAGTATGGGAGGTAATCTTAGAAAATGGATTTAATCAGAAAGCAGCAGGTGTTCATTTTGAAAGCCATGGGTAGTTTTTTATTAGGCATTTAACCTTGAAATTTTTAAATGTGTTAGTATACATTAAATTTTAAGAAACAATTTATATGCAGAATGGGGTATATTTCTCCAGTTCTTTTTACCGCGTTTATGGGAAAAAACACGACCTTGATTTTACAAGGTATGTGTACGGTAAGTATTTGACTTTGTCCTTGGACATGTATTTAAATTAGTGGAATGGGGTGTAATCGATTATGATATAAGCAGGTTTTTATTCAATGGAAGACATAATCTACCTAGCATCTGTGTTGTTATATAAATTTGTTGTCTGTTACGTGATTTGTGCAAGTGTTGTTTCAAGGTATTATTTTTTTGATAAATAATAATATATTTTTAACTATGAACGTTACTAAAGAAGTTTTAGAAAATATCAATAATAAGATTAATAACCAAGACGAAATTTTTAATCGTAAAAAATTATCTGATTTAAATGTTGGGGTTGTTTACATAATTAAAAAAATGGTTCCTATGAATACACAATTTGGTAAAACAGTTCTTGTTACGCTATTTGATCGACTTAATAGGGAAACATTTAAAGTATTTTTGCCGAGTCGTGTATCTGACAATATGTCCCATGATATTGTTTCAACAATAAATGCTTCGAATGGCAAATACACATTAACCTATTTGGGGCAGAGTAACCGTATATTTCCTAATAACAGCCATAGTTCTAGAGCAGTATTAACTTTTGGTATTTTGGAATAATTTTTTCTATTTTTATTTTTAATGTATCATAGTTAAAAATTATTATTATATATCTGATCATATCTTGCACATTGTAAAGTACAGTCATATTTTTCTTTGTAATTAAAGATGCTGGACGATATAATAACTGATGAATGTAGATACACCTATGTGTTTTGGTTGGGGTTCAAGTTAAGAGATATGGCCTACGATATCTTGGAGTTTGCAAATGAAATGGATGATGAAGTAGCCCATAATAAGTGTAGAAAATATATGGCAGATACTACGCTTTTGTTAGCAGGGGCACATACATGTGATAGGTTTTTATATGGTTCCATAAACCTCGAAGAATTTTGTATTGAAATGATTGATCAAGATTTAAAAGAGTATCTAATTAATATACCACATTTACCCACTGAAATATTGACAAAGTATGAGCTGATACCAACAATATCGATCGACACAGTGGATGGGGCAAACATAGATGAGTCTGAGGCAAAACCAGCACCTGCACCAATCCATTGCAAAGACGCTGACGCAAACTGCTAAAATCACTGTACCATATACATTTAATTTTGTAATAAAAATAATTTATAAATAAATGTCTGTAATACAATATTGTTGTTTTAATTTGCTTAGGTTTTATTAGTTACCCTTATTTAGAAATACAGTTAGGTTCATATAAATGAATAATTCATGTTTAAAAGCCGAAAAGTTCCGATAAACGTCTCTCTTAATTTTAAAATTTTTGGTGAATTTTTGGTAAAGAGACGGTAAATTACTAGTTTTGAAAGGGGTTTTTGGGCATGGTAAACCATCTGTTTGTTACAATTTAAATAAAAATAGTTTAAAAGCTGAAAAGTTCCGATAAATGTCTCTCTTAATTTTAAAATTTTTTGATGTTGTGTGTCATTTTAGGCATTTAACCTTGAATTTTTTTTGTAATAAAAAGTATTTATGAAGTTTATATGGAAAAAAAAAACGAATGCTTTGTGTACTAACAATGTAACTATATAGAGGCGTACCAAATAACAAGCTAAAGCAATAGCTGCTATATTCTTGGTTATATTCCCGTGAACTAAATACATGCTCGCTAAAAAGTAGGTACGAAATCATTTTTATTTTGTTTATGTACATTTTTAAACAAAATTACGGGATAATATTAATATTAATTTCACAATGTACCGAACTTATATGCTCTTTTTTATCATATTTATGTTGTTTTTTGGAGATATATACGATTGTGTACACCTATTAGAAGCAAAAGATGTTGCCTCTATTTTAAAATTTTTTCAGCCATTACGTATTTAGAGTGAATGGGGCAGTGGTATCGGGATGTTTTTTTTTTGCCTAATTTCGTTAGGGAGTTGTAGAAAATGGTATAAATTAAGGTTTGCTATAATTTAACTGTATAGAATAGCATTATTACATATATATTACTAGAAAATTTTATTTAATCGCCTTATATGGGCCTTATTGAATGAAAAGGGAGTTTTGTACTTATTTAAAAAATAATCTATCAAACATAATACGTCTAAAAATACCTAACATGGCTAAGATTTGGAAATGTGTTTTAAAACAAAATTCCTAAAAATCGAATCACTCATTCTTGATTAAAAAACTTAACACTTTCTTTCTTTCTGGTCTTATTTAAAACAATTCATATAAATTAAGAAATGTGTTCAAAAATACCTAAACTTACCGATATTTGAAAAAAAACATTATCCTTTATAAGTCAAAATTATCAAAAAAGTCTTAACACAACTCTGTACTCTCTATTTTCAAATACCGCTTAAGAATTATGATTTTTTTTCTGCCCCCAAAAAAAAAAAAAGAATAAATAAAAATAAAATTGTTATATAAAAGGCTAAGCCAAAATTAAGAGTAAAAATCGATCCTTGTCCCTATGTTATCAATTTAGGAAATTCTCTTACATATGACACTACCCCCAAATTTGTAGCCTTTATTTTACCCTTTAAAACTTAAGAAATCTTTACTGTTCATAAATAATTAAAATTTCCAGTATCAAAAGTTCTAAGCCAAAAATTTAAACAAAATTCAACAATAAATGCTTCGAATGGCAAATACACATTAACCTATTTGGGGCAGAGTAACCATATATTTCCTAATAACAGCCATAGTTCTAGAGCAGTATTAACTTTTGGTATTTTGGAATAATTTTTTCCAATTTTTAAAGTATATCCATAACCTATCTCAGAATATGTTTGACAACTTTTACTCGTTAATGAAATTTTCTCCGAAAAATTAAAACTTGTAACCTAGAACTGGCAAAAGACACAGTATATTTTTGTCCAAAACCGCTATATTTTTTTAATTTACTTATAAAGCAAAGCGTATAAGTGTCTGATCAGATTCGCTACTGTGCTAACAGTTTTTTTATTAAGTAAAAATTGTTATTTACTTATAAAGCAAAGCGTATAAGTGTCTGATCAGATTCGCTACTGTGCTAACAGTTTTTTATTAAGTAAAAAATTGTTATATCTCTTTATTCTGGTAACAGCAATTCCTGACGACAACGAATATATCTATATGGTAAATAGTAGTAAAAAATCAATAACCCTATCTTTTTATTTTGTTTATGTCTATTTTTAAACAGAATAACTAAGAAAGTAGAATTCAGCTGAGAAGAAGCCAGTGTCGTCATAGAAATAAAGACAGCTATCAACTATTTCTTTCAAATTACAGCGTTTAAATAATGTGCGAGCAACAAAATTTAACAAATTTACAACTCAGATTTTTATTTACTTATTTTACAATACTATTTATACATATAAGTTAAACACTACCCCAAAAAGGCTACCTTAATATGGTTCTATTTTACATTTTTTTTAAACCAAAGGGAACGGCTCTATATATTTTTTGTAATGTGTTCATAAACATATATATGTATTTTATATGCTTATTATATTTGAAGGTTCTATAAGCATTAGTTTTTTGTAAATTATGAACAAAAACTTGATATTGGTACAATATTAAAAATGATATTGGTTGTTTTTCACAAAAAAAACCCTTTATTATGCTAAACGGAAGTACTTAGAATTAAGGGTTCAATTCTTTTTCGACTCAAAAAACAAAAATTTTCATGAGTCCGCGAAGAAAAAACAGAAGTTTTAAATGCTAAAAAATATTGGAATAGAACAAAATTTATAAATTTATTTTTTATTGTAGGATGGGCTTTGAAAAAAATTCTTTATCTGGAAGTAAACATCAATAAGTTTTCGCCTATGGTCGGATCATCCTATGTCAAGTTGCCCAAATGTATTCAAAATAAAAATGCAGTAGTCAATGTGACATAAGATTAATTACTGAATGGGACAATTCCAAATTTAAAACTGGAGCAAGACCCTTAATTGCTCGACCCAACTTTAATACTTGTTCCATTTTTACTGAAGACTTTGTTGCCATTCATATGTCTAAACTTAAAGGTTGTGTATAATAAACCAATATACATAGGGTTTTCCATACTTGACATTTCAAAAACAGTCATGTATGATTTTTTATAATTTTATTAAGCAAAAATTTGGTAATAATACCTCTTTGCTTTACACTGACACGGATTCTCTTATTTTAAAAGTGTTCACAGATGACTTCTATCGCATAATTTTGGATAGACTTAAAAATAAAAAAGTTATAGACATTTAAAATGTGGACAAGTTAGATTGAACACACTGTACAAGTTTATAATTGTTTTTTAATCTTGTCTAGAAGTTGTACTTTTTTAGTTTTATGAAAAAAGTTTTATTTCTTAAAAGCCAATTTTTACAATAATATTAAAAACCTTTTGCTTATTTAGGTAGGTCTTAAAAATGTCTCTCGAGAAGTGATTTAATGAGAATAACCACAGGTGTTTCAGAAAATCAAAACATCTTTTATCTTTTGTTTGTGCAATAAAGGGATTTTTAGTCGGACCCAGATAAATGGTTTCTTTTATGTCCTTGGGATGCATTCTTTGTTTTTTTCCCACAAACAATAATTCGGGTAGTTTGTATGCTGTGAGAAATAAATATATTTTGTGGATTATTTGTAGACTTAATTTGAAAGCCATGGGTGGTTTTTTATTAGGGATTGTCCTAGACTATAAAAAGGTTTTGGTTTTAAATATGTTAGACATGCCTTAAAATTTAAGAAACAATTTATATGCAGAATGGGTTGTATTTCTTCCTTTCTTTCTTTCTACTGCTTTGAAAAGTTTTATTGAGAAACGTTTGTTACAGGTCATTGGTTGCTTAAAAGTTGTAGGAGGGGTGTTAGAATTTAAAACTTTGTAAGATTCTTGGTCAAATATCAGTTTGTTACATACCGTCATTGTGTGGTTATCTTTTTTTTAATAAAATTACGTTTTTAAAGTTAATTTAAAAAATGAACTTTTCAAATAATATTGTTGATGGTGAAAGACCGGAAAGTCGAATCTTTTCACCCTGTGTCTTATGAGCCAGCAATTTTCGGATCCATATTTATATGAACTTATTTTCATAATGAATATGTCATGTATCAAGTCGATTTATGGTAACGAAGAAATACTGTTTCAAGTGAAAAGTGACATTTTTGACTCAAGACAAAATACGCTTATTCGTGCTGACAAAAACATATACGAAGAAGAAGAAGAATCTAGTGATTCAGATGAAAGTGGAATCGATGATTCAGAAGACTTAACTTGTGGACAAAGTGCTTCAATCAAAATAAAAAGTATTAAAGCTTCCATAGCTATAAAACCAAACTATTTAAATCGTACAGTGTGTGTAACCCAATCCTATATTGCTGTGGAATCTTTGCAAAAGGAATTTACCCCTTGTGTTACAAGTGTTATTTTTGCATGCAATCAATTCGAGCCAGGGAAGTTACAAACACGTAAATACACATTTTCAAAGAAGTTATAATTGTTGTACTAATGAATTGTCTTGTACTTTATGTGAAACTTCGCTTTGTCAAGTAGCAGAGGTTAGTGTGTGTATTGCTTGCAACAACTCAGTTACTTTAAGTATAGAGAATCATTTATTAAATAAAAATATTTTTAACTAAATCTGTAAAATATGGATATGCAAGTAGAAATATTTATAAATTCTGTACCCGAGTCACTTATTTTTAAAAAAATGTTAATGTGTAAGATTTGTCGAATAAAAAGGTGTTTCCATGTAGTCATAAAAAGTACTGTTTTGAATGTATAAGAAACCATGCTATAACGCAATGTCTGAAGTGTAAACAAGTTTTAAACAAGTTTTAAATAAAAAGTTATTTTACTTTAAGTATAGAAAATCATTTATTAAATAAAAATATTTTTAACTAAATCTGTAAAATATGGATATGCAAGTAGAATATTTATAAATTCTGTACCCGAGTCACTTATTTTTAAAAAAAAATGTTAATGTGTAAGATTTGTCGAATAAAAAAGGTGTTTCCATGTAGTCATAAAAAGTACTGTTTTGAATGTATAAGAAACCATGCTATAACGCAATGTCTGAAGTGTAAACAAGTTTTAAATAAAAAGTTATTTTACTTTAAGTATCGAGAATCATTTATTAAATAAAAATATTTTTAACTAAATCTGTAAAATATGGATATGCAAGTAGAAATATTTATAAATTCTGTACCCGAGTCACTTATTTTTTAAAAAAATGTTAATGTGTAAGATTTGTCGAATAAAAAAGGTGTTTCCATGTAGTCATAAAAAGTACTGTTTTGAATGTATAAGAAACCATGCTATAACACAATGTCTGAAGTGTAAACAAGTTTTAAATAAAAAGTTATTAATTTTATTAAAAAAAAAAAAGATAACCACACAATGACGGTATGTAACAAACTGATATTTGACCAAACATTTAATTTTGTAATAAAAATAATTTATAAATAAATGTCTGTAATACAATATTGTTGTTTTAATTTGCCTAGGTTTTATTAGTTACCCTTGTTTAGAATACACCCAAATGCAAATGCAATCATAAGATATTAATTTTCTGCAGTGGTATACGAGGTTTATGTCAAAAAATATAAATATTTTGCTTAAGATTAAAGTATCTTTATTTTTTACAACATTGAAAATTTTAATTAATATAAGATGTTTAGAATTAAAAATAGTATTTAAATATGCAAACTTCTTCATCTTTAAGAAAAAACTCTTTTTTATGTGTTATTGGTAAACATGGTATGTAAGAAAGCTTAGGAACTGTCAAAATAGCGAAAAGTCACAGAAAAGCTCGTTATCGCAAAAAAAAGTATTGTTCATGTTTTTAAGAATAAGGAAGTTAGGTAAATCGTATGAATTTTGTACGAGGTTTATTATTTTCGAAATAAGGGTTGCTACCTTACAAATATGTTTTCCTAAGTCCTGATTTTAAAACAAAATTGTATGTACTGAAATATTTTTAAAATTCATAATATGAACTCGTTTTACGTTGAGCCTGAAAGTCTTTAAATTCAAAAATATTTACCGAGCGTTAAGATTTTTACTAAGCTTGTAAAAATAATATTTCTACACTAAAATAATTACCAACTTTTATGAGATTTGTTCAAATATTTTCTAGATTTTATGATTTGACCCTGATTTCAGTATATTTTTCTAATAACCTTAAATTCCAATGGGCAATATTTTAAGATAGATATAGAGTTTTTATGATTAAATTGATATGTAAGTTTTAATCAAATTTTGTTTTGCAAAATGTCTTATACTCCTTTATCAATAGTTGTTGGGTATGAGTATACATATGAGAAACAAACAACTTTATGTTTTTCTTTACCAAATATTATTAATTTTTAATATATCTGTTATCCCTTTAAATTATTTTAAAGCTGTAAATTATACAGAGTGTAATAGCAAATATTATTAGTTTTTAATATATCGGTTGTCCCTAAAAATTATTTTAAAGCTGTAAATTATACAGAGTGTTTTCTAGTTATTATAACATTATTAGTATTTAATATACCTTATGTAGTAATAAATTACAAGTTATATGGAGTGTTATGGTAAATAAGTATACCAAATTAATATTATAAGTTAGTATTTTAATAGTATTTCAATGCTTTGAACGACTGTTGAACTACTACAGTTGTACATATCCTAATTTTACCTCAATTCTCCTGTATATTTTTATTTAATATATATTTACTTGTTTGAAACCTATTACGTATATTTTTAAGTTAATTTTAAACCTTTAGTATTTAGATTCAGGGTAGTGCCAATTTACACCTTGTCGACCATATGATACAAATAGTCTAATAACCTATTAATATTTAGGGTAGATTACCTATACATAACAAGTTTATATGAAAACTCAAGCAATATACTCACCCTGTATATTAAATTTCTGACAGATTTTAACAGAGAGGGATAAAATTGATATTTCTGTGTGTTTTATTTCTTTAGTTTAGCTTCAGACAATGAGCAAGACGCTTGTCATCGCAATTGACGCGCATTTAAAAAATCTTAAAAAGTTAAAAAAGATATTAAAGTTTACCAAGATAAAAACTGTGTGTTTAAATTATTTGCAAGATTGACTTTGAAAAATGGATGCCTGCAAAAATATTAGCCTGAATTATTTTCTTGGTGAAATTATAAGAATTTCGTTTAGTAATAATGGAGTTGTACTTACTTATCAGAAGGGACCTGTATTTCCCTTTTCCCACCAGGAGTTTGACGAGTTCTTGGAGCTGTTGAATCTTGTAAACAACACTTGGATAGATCAAGACTTTAAAATTGGTTCTTACAATATTAACTATTGGCATGAGGAAGAAAGTCAAGGAATGAGGATTACGGATTTGGATAGCAGAGAGACGATTTATTTAGATAAGCCTGAATTGTTAGATTTTGTGACTCATAAATATGACTTGTATGAGATAAACAATATATATTTTTTGTAGCCTAATATTTGTTTTATTTTTAGAAATAATACAACAGATGTAGAAAATATATGAATATTTATTTAAAAAAATTTTAAAATGGTTTTCTAAAATGGTTCATAACCTAACAATGAATAAAAAATAATGTATAAAAATATTTCTTAACCTAACAATAAATACAAAAATAAATACATTTTCATTTAACCGCAAACAGTAGAAAAAAGCAAAACAGTTTTTTGAAAATTATTAAAGATTTGGGTGTGCTGTAGCAAATATATGCCAAAAACGTATATCGCATACCTTATACGGTTTAAAAGATATACAAAATTGTGACATATTTTTAACTAGGACATTTTTTCACCATTTTAAAAATGATAAAAAAATAAAAATTACACTGTAGCGAGTAAATGATTAATGTTTAACGAATTGTGGTTTTCACAAGTAACTTTGACTTGAAATTAAAGTCTCGCAAACGGGGGTCAGTTTTTGAGTAAAGCAAACGGAAATATGATAAGCATCCTGTAAAATGTATCGAATTTGCCCACCCTGTACATGAGGAACATAAGTTCCGAAGTATTTTGCTAATTAGTTTTTCTTAATCATCTTGTAATGCTTTTACCAAAATTAAAAATTATTTTTAAACTCCACATTTATTTTGCAACAAAATTCACCTTTCGGATTTTTCTTTCGATGCACCATTTTACGTATTATTTGATTTTCGGGCTTGTTTGTACGCATATAGCCAAACAAACATGTTGTATGTTTTGTTTTCTTTTAAATTAAAAGAGACTTGCTTTTGTGGTATTTTAAAGTTATTTATCTATGGATGATTTACTAACTTTGTTAAGTAATTGATTTTTGGAGAAATAAGGTAAGTTTTTATTGTTTTTTGGTATATTTTTTTTTTGCTAAAGCGGTGTTCCCTATTTTTTCTTGGCAAATAATTCACTAAGATAGACACACAAATTTTATTACTGTACAATGTAATGCATGAAAATCGTATTTTATCATTAAAAAGATAAAATGTGTGATTTATAAATAAAATATAAATTTTTTTACTCCAATCGTCGTCCATATGTGCATCATTAAATATTAATGTAAAAAATATTAAACACTAAATAATTTCTTGTAAATTTTATTTAAAAAATTGCATTTTCAATATATTATAAAAAATCACTAAGTTTAAAATTAACTAAATAATCTACTAGGTATAAAAATAATAGAACAAAATCTTAAATATACATGAGTTACATAAATTAGAGACAAACTAGTTATGGGTCTTCCGGAATATAAAACTTGTTAAAATATGATAGCTGTTTCCGGGTTTGAGCAGCTTTTCTCTTTAGCTCCATAAGCTGCTGTTGTATGTTGTTTAGTTTTGTTTCACACTCGCGTACCTTTTTATCTTCTTTTTCTTTCTGCCTCAGCAAACTGTCCCGTTCAAAAATGGCTGCAGAAAATATGGAGCGACGTTGAGTGCAGTCAATTTCGTTAAGCCAATCTTTTTCTGCATCTTCCTTCTCCTCCATTGTTGAAGCAGCACTGTTTGTTCTTTTCGGACCCTTTAAAGTTGTTGCATTGGATGTTGTAGGTGTTTCATCCAATTTAAAGACTTTCCTAGGCCTTTTACTATTTGTAGCGACAACAGGTTTTGAAGCCCTTTTTTTTCTAACACTGGCGACAAAATTTGATTATTGCTGGTGGCCAAACTGCTACCAGCGGTAGCATAAAAGGTTTCAGCATTTTTGTCTTAGCTCCTAGAGGGGCATTTAAAATGTTTTCAAGTGTTGAAGTGGCAGGTTGAACAACAACATTGCTAATTATGTTCACTTTAGATTTATATGGTTCTGTTGTTGCCCGCACTTCGGCATTACCACCAGTCTGAGCCTCATTAAGTGGAAATGCGTTGAAAATTTCCTCTATTGCATCATTTACTTGTTGGCTTGGCGGCACAGGGACGTCTATGGGGGCTGCATCTGTAGGAAACGGAATATTCATTAGGCTGGGAGACGGCACGTCAAAATACATATCGCCAGGTCCCATATCTGGAGGTACTGGTACATTTAACAACACTTCCTCAATATGGGCTTGTGTCTCTTGACCGAGACCCAAGGAAGAGAAAAATCTTCGTGACTCATTTTTTAGCGGTTTTTACTTAAACTTTTTTCTAACACACACACACACACACAGGCTAACCCTTAAGGTTTGGTTTAAACTGAATATCTATTCATAAGTTAACTATTCTTTATATCCCCCACACCATTCAGTGTTAACCTTGAATTATGCTTTCAGGGACACGCCCTTTTTGATACGCCTGTGTCAAATCACATGTAACTTTCAGGGTCATAAAACCTCCCACTTATTTAACATAAAGATGCGTGTTTAGATACAACCATAAAACTAAAAAAGTACAACTTCTAGACAAGATTAAAAAACAATTATAAACTTGTACAGTGTGTTCAATCTAACTTGCCCACATTTTAAATGTTTGACCTTGTAAAATTTCACATATTTTAACTCGTCGTCTCAATAAGGGTAGTAAAATGGGGACATATAGGTACGAATATCAATTTCAGTTATTTTTGAACATAGAGAAAAGATTTTATAGTTTTTCAAAGATTTTTTTTTTTAATAGTGATCGTTAAAAGGAGGGATAAAAAGCATTTTTTTATTTTGTTCTAATAGGCATAGTTTTGGTTTAAAATAAGGGGATAGGGGTTGGGAGTCAAGTAAGTAATAAAAGCCATTTTTTGCTTAATTTTCGCATAATACTTATAGATTTTTAGATATTAAATTTTTATTTATTTTGAAACATTGAAAATTCTTGATTTTTAAGGAGTACTTTTTAAATGAAGACTAGAGGCTAGTATAGTATGATATGTAAGTGTATTTTATAAATCGATAAGAGAGGGACGGGGACCAAAGAATCGACTTTTTTCATAAAACTAAAAAAGTACAACTTCTAGACAAGATTAAAAAACAATTATAAACTTGTACAGTGTGTTCAATCTAACTTGTCCACATTTTAAATGTCTATAACTTTTTTATTTTTAAGTCTATCCAAAATTATGCGATAGAAGTCATCTGTGAACACTTTTAAAATAAGAGAATCCGTGTCAGTGTAAAGCAAAGAGGTATTATTACCAAATTTTTGCTTAATAAAATTATAAAAAATCATACATGACTGTTTTTGAAATGTCAAGTATGGAAAACCCTATGTATATTGGTTTATTATACACAACCTTTAAGTTTAGACATATGAATGGCAACAAAGTCTTCAGTAAAAATGGAACAAGTATTAAAGTTGGGTCGAGCAATTAAGGGTCTTGCTCCAGTTTTAAATTTGGAATTGTCCCATTCAGTAATTAATCTTATGTCACATTGACTACTGCATTTTTATTTTGAATACATTTGGGCAACTTGACATAGGATGATCCGACCATAGGCGAAAACTTATTGATGTTTACTTCCAGATAAAGAATTTTTTTCAAAGCCCATCCTACAATAAAAAATAAATTTATAAATTTTGTTCTATTCCAATATTTTTTAGCATTTAAAACTTCTGTTTTTTCTTCGCGGACTCATGAAAATTTTTGTTTTTTGAGTCGAAAAAGAATTGAACCCTTAATTCTAAGTACTTCCGTTTAGCATAATAAAGGGTTTTTTTGTGAAAAACAACCAATATCATTTTTAATATTGTACCAATATCAAGTTTTTGTTCATAATTTACAAAAAACTAATGCTTATAGAACCTTCAAATATAATAAGCATATAAAATACATATATATGTTTATGAACACATTACAAAAAATATATAGAGCCGTTCCCTTTGGTTTAAAAAAAATGTAAAATAGAACCATATTAAGGTAGCCTTTTTGGGGTAGTGTTTAACTTATATGTATAAATAGTATTGTAAAATAAGTAAATAAAAAATCTGAGTTGTAAATTTGTTAAATTTTGTTGCTCGCACATTATTTAAACGCTGTAATTTGAAAGAAATAGTTGATAGCTGTCTTTATTTCTATGACGACACTGGCTTCTTCTCAGCTGAATTCTACTTTCTTAGTTATTCTGTTTAAAAATAGACATAAACAAAATAAAAAGATAGGGTTATTGATTTTTTACTACTATTTACCATATAGATATATTCGTTGTCGTCAGGAATTGCTGTTACCAGAATAAAGAGATATAACAATTTTTACTTAATAAAAAACTGTTAGCACAGTAGCGAATCTGATCAGACACTTATACGCTTTGCTTTATAAGTAAATAACAATTTTACTTAATAAAAAAACTGTTGTAGCACAGTAGATCTGATCAGACACTTATAAGCTTTGCTTTTATAGTAAATTAAAATATATAGCGGTTTTGGACAAAAATATACTGTATTTTACCAGTTCTAGGTTAACCAAAAGTTAATACTGCTCTAGAACTATGGCTGTTATTAGGAAATATATGGTTACTCTGCCCCAAATAGGTTAATGTGTATTTGCCATTCGAAGCATTTATTGTTGAATTTTGTTTAAATTTTTGGCTTAGAACTTTTGATACTGGAAATTTTAATTATTTATGAACAGTAAAGATTTCTTAAGTTTTAAAGGGTAAAATAAAGGCTACAAATTTGGGGGTAGTGTCATATGTAAGAGAATTTCCTAAATTGATAACATAGGGACAAGGATCGATTTTTACTCTTAATTTTGGCTTAGCCTTTTATATAACAATTTTATTTTTATTTATTCTTTTTTTTTTTTTTGGGGGCAGAAAAAAATCATAATTCTTAAGCGGTATTTGAAAATAGAGAGTACAGAGTTGTGTTAAGACTTTTTGATAATTTTGACTTATAAAGGATAATGTTTTTTTTCAAATATCGGTAAGTTTAGGTATTTTTGAACACATTTCTTAATTTATATGAATTGTTTTAAATAAGACCAGAAAGAAAGAAAGTGTTAAGTTTTTTAATCAAGAATGAGTGATTCGATTTTTAGGAATTTTGTTTTAAAACACATTTCCAAATCTTAGCCATGTTAGGTATTTTTAGACGTATTATGTTTGATAGATTATTTTTAAATAAGTACAAAACTCCCTTTTCATTCAATAAGGCCCATATAAGGCGATTAAATAAAATTTTCTAGTAATATATATGTAATAATGCTATTCTATACAGTTAAATTATAGCAAACCTTAATTTATACCATTTTCTACAACTCCCTAACGAAATTAGGCAAAAAAAAAACATCCCGATACCACTGCCCCATTCACTCTAAATACGTAATGGCTGAAAAAATTTTAAAATAGAGGCAATATCTTTGCTTCTAATAGGTCGTACACAATCGTATATATCTCAAAAAACAACATAAATATGATAAAAGAGCATATAAGTTCGGTACATTGTGAAATTAATATTAATATTATCCCGTAATTTTGTTTAAAAATGTACATAAACAAAATAAAAATGATTTCGTACCTACTTTTTTAGCGAGCATGTATTTAGTTCACGGGAATATAACCAAGAATATAGCAGCTATTGCTTTAGCTTGTTATTTGGTACGCCTCTATATAGTTACATTGTTAGTACACAAAGCATTCGTTTTTTTTCCATATAAACTTGCTAAATACTTTTTTATTACAAAAAAAATTCAAGGTTAAATGCCTAAAAATGACACACAACATCAAAAATTTTAAAAAAATTTTATTACAAAAAAAATTCAAGGTTAAATGCCTAAAAATGACACACAACATCAAAAATTTTAAAATTAAGAGAGACATTTATCGGAACTTTTCAGCTTTTAAACTATTTTTATTTAAATTGTAACAAACAGATGGTTTACCATGCCCAAAAACCCCTTTCAAAACTAGTAATTTACCGTCTCTTTACCAAAAATTCACCAAAAATTTTAAAATTAAGAGAGACGTTTATCGGAACTTTTCGGCTTTTAAACATGAATTATTCATTTATATGAACCTAACTGTATTTCTAAATAAGGGTAACTAATAAAACCTAAGCAAATTAAAACAACAATATTGTATTACAGACATTTATTTATAAATTATTTTTATTACAAAATTAAATGTATATGGTACAGTGATTTTAGCAGTTTGCGTCAGCGTCTTTGCAATGGATTGGTGCAGGTGCTGGTTTTGCCTCAGACTCATCTATGTTTGCCCCATCCGCTGTATCGATCGGATATTGTTGGTATCAGCTCATATTTTGTTGTTATTTCAGACGGGTAGATGTGGTATATTAATTAGATACTCTTTTAAATCTTGATCAATCATTTCAATACAAAATTCTTCGAGGTTTAAGGAACCATATAAAAACCTGTCACATGTATGTGCCCCTGCTAACAAAAGCGTAGTATCTGCCATATATTTTCTACACTTATTATGGGCTACTTCATCATCCATTTCATTTGCAAACTCCAAGATATCGTAGGCCATATCTCTTAACTTGAACCCCAACCAAAACACATAGGTGTATCTACATTCATCAGTTATTATATCGTCCAGCATCTTTAATTACAAAGAAAAATATGACTGTACTTTACAATGTGCAAGATATGATCAGATATATAATAATAATTTTTAACTATGATACATTAAAAATAAAAATAGAAAAAATTATTCCAAAATACCAAAAGTTAATACTGCTCTAGAACTATGGCTGTTATTAGGAAATATACGGTTACTCTGCCCCAAATAGGTTAATGTGTATTTGCCATTCGAAGCATTTATTGTTGAAATGATATCATGGGACATATTGTCAGATACACGACTCGGCAAAAATACTTTAAATGTTTCCCTATTAAGTCGATCAAATAGCGTAACAAGAACTGTTTTACCAAATTGTGTATTCATAGGAACCATTTTTTTAATTATGTAAACAACCCCAACATTTAAATCAGATAATTTTTTACGATTAAAAATTTCGTCTTGGTTATTAATCTTATTATTGATATTTTCTAAAACTTCTTTAGTAACGTCCATAGTTAAAAATATATTATTATTTATCAAAAAAATAATACCTTGAAACAACACTTGCACAAATCACGTAACAGACAACAAATTTATATAACAACACAGATGCTAGGTAGATTATGTCTTCCATTGAATAAAAACCTGCTTATATCATAATCGATTACACCCCATTCCACTAATTTAAATACATGTCCAAGGACAAAGTCAAATACTTACCGTACACATACCTTGTAAAATCAAGGTCGTGTTTTTCCCATAAACGCGGTAAAAAGAACTGGAGAAATATACCCCATTCTGCATATAAATTGTTTCTTAAAATTTAATGTATACTAACACATTTAAAAATTTCAAGGTTAAATGCCTAATAAAAAAAACTACCCATGGCTTTCAAAATGAACACCTGCTGCTTTCTGATTAAATCCATTTTCTAAGATTACCTCCCATACTTTTAAAAAGTCAATCAAAAACACCTGTGGTTTTTCTCAAATTGTGTATTCATAGGAACCATTTTTTTAATTATGTAAACAACCCCAACATTTAAATCAGATAATTTTTTACGATTAAAAATTTCGTCTTAGTTAACCCTTTCAAAACTAGTAATTTACCGTCTCTTTACCAAAAATTAAACTTTTAGCTGTAATTTGTATAAAGCCTCTAGAATTTTTAGGCCCACTACTTAAATATTTTTATGTAGACAACTGTACACTACCCTATACAAAGATAAAGATGGTACCAGTCTATTATCGATTTAAAACACCCACAGTATAAAAAAAATTACAAACGATTATTGTGTTTACACCTTCGCTTAAATCAAGGCGCAAATTGAGACGCGTAAGGATGGGTAAGTTCTAGTACCACGCCACGTGCCACCGGTTTTATAGTAGGACAAAGGCAAAATAAGAGGATGTTTTTTAAGTACGTGATACGTGTTTTAGCAATATTTTTTTATTATTTATTTAAAAATATGTAACCAGGCCCTGTCCGAGGCTATGTGCATTTGAAAACGTTTGTTTACTTTAATATTTTTGTGTTCTTTGGGGTATTGCTTTCAGAATGAATTAAATGTGGACCTATCTATGCCTATAGCGGATTTGAACCCCAACATGCTTCACGCGCCGCGTGGTTATCCGCATATTGAAACGGGTGTGTCGCGACCAACCGCATCTGAATTAGATGCTACTAAAGAGAATGTATTGTTTGATTTTTTGGTAAGAAAGAGAAAATTAAATTACCTAATAAGTATATTTCATCGAAGAGACATTTTTAAATTACAATTATGAAATGAAACAATATTTTAATGAAAATCATGCGCGTACAAAATTAAGCGCTGTGCTGTACAGCGCAGCACGCGTTGCTCGCATCTCAATTTACGCCTTGTCTAAGTGCTTAACACAAAAAAACTATTTTATACCACATATAATACATAAAGAAAATGATTTCCTAGGAGATATTTATAGTGAAAGCTATAACTATACAGGGTGATTTTTGACCTATACGTATAAACTTGGCAAATTTGATAATGAAAAAAGTTAGTAAAATATTAAAAGTTGCAGTAAGGGGAATAATGGCGCGCTTGTGGCGGCTTCGGTTGTATCGGCAAGCGTCGATCTCTGGAGTTAAGCAGTGAAATGCGCGCCCTTAATTTCGATGGGTGACCGGACCAGCGGTGTTTTGGGCAACGGCACACGGTGTTCTGCTCGGGGATGCGGACCGAGCAACAACCATCCAAGTTATGGAATGAATGGTGTGTGAATGAGAAGGAGTAGGGGTCAAGGTACAATAAGCCTTCAGGCTGCAGTGCACCACCTAGGGGGCGGTCGTCGGACCTGGGTGGGATGACCCCGAAAGGGTGAAAAAAAAAAAAAAAAAAGGGGAATAATCAATTATGTTAAATTAAATTAAATAACTCTAATTACGAAGACAATTCATAAAAAGTAAAGTTTTTTTTGTTTTAAAAACAATTTGATATAGTTTGCATCTTTGAAAAACTAATCAGTCAAATTTTTTATTCCTTATAAAAAAATAAATAATAAACAAATCATTATAATTCAGTTGTGATCTGGTTTTACGTAATAGAATTACAGTTAGGATTAGGATAATGATTATACCATAATATTTATGAAACACAAAATAGGTTTATTACTTTTTTCTAATCGTTAATTATTATTTGTCCAAAGAATTAAACTTTTCTTGTTTAATTTTAAATTATTAGTTATTTCTTTAACTAAAAATATTTATCTAATTTTTTTTTAGTTGTCAGTCATCGTTTGTCCTTCGTAAATTCCAAAGTTTATGTGTATAGGTTAAGAATCACCCTGTATAAAAACAAAAATCTAAAATTGTTTGTGACACTCTGTATAATGATCATTATCATCTTAATATTTTTTTGTTTTATAATTTAATTTTAATAATTAATTATTAAGCTATAATTTTTTTCTTGAAATTTAAAAATTAAAAGATTTGTGCAAATTTTGTATAAATTCTGTATTATTTAAACGTTTATATTTTAATATTTTTATAAGCAAGTATATTAAACAACAATAAAACTACGCTTTTTTGTTTGTAAATATATATATATATATATATATATATATATATATATATATATATATATATATCTTTGAACAAATACTAGCTTTAAAAAATATTTATTCCCATATTAGTTTTCGTTTTGGCAATTAAAGTTTTAACTTTGATCCAATTCAAGTCGACATTTTTTCACGCAACAAATATTGAGATTTTTGTCGTCAAAAATTGTCCATCAACACTAAAAATTAAATATTCCTTTATTTAAAGAATTAACACGCTAAACGCCACATAAATGGCAACAAAAAAGTTAAAGATATGTTCTGTAGTTCGGCGGATTCATTTAATGTCAAAGAGATTTCAGAATATCCTAAAAAAGAAATAAATTTTAAAATTTAAAACCTTGATAACAGTTAATTTTTATTTTTATTATTTTATTCAATTTATCTTGACAACGGTGGCAGATTTGCCCCCGAAACGTCAATTTTTAATTATTTTTTTACTT
Source organism: Listronotus bonariensis (assembly GCA_014170235.1). NCBI lineage: Eukaryota > Metazoa > Arthropoda > Insecta > Coleoptera > Curculionidae > Listronotus > Listronotus bonariensis. The sequence goes on along the minus strand of JACEGR010003460.1, from coordinate 43,673 downwards.
GTTTTAATTTTTTAGTACTTTTAATTTAATTTTTGGCGTGTACCCAAATAATTACCATCCAACGAAAAGGTTGTCTGGACCACAGTTTTGTATTAATTTTATTTGTAATTGTAAGCTATTTATTACAAAATTTTATACAGGCTAGGGCGCCAGGCGTTTCGCTTAAACAATCAGATTTGTTAATATATCGGCCTGCTGGCTTTAAAAATATATATATACAGGGTGTTTTCTAACTACGGTACGAAACTTAAGAGGGTGCTTTCTTATATCTTTTTATGACAAAAAGTTCCATTAAACATATGTCCGGACTTGCTTTCATTCTGAAATACAGCCCGTTAAAGTTTTCAAAAAAATCGGTTCTTTTAAATATCTTATTAACCCTTTATCCGATTTGAATAAAATTTGGGCTACCCATTTAATTTAATAAGGCGCTTGTAAAGTTTTGCCTAGATTAGTATTATTGGATCCAGTGGCGTCTCAGTGGGCACGACAGCCAATATTATTGTAAAAAAGTACGCCACTGACTTTTTATGAAGTTTTAATATTTTATCTGAGTAAGCAATTAACAATTTAACTTTTAAGTCCTTTATATTTTCTTTGTATCTGCCTCTGTTTTCGAGAAAAAAAAAAGAATCCACTTAGTCATTTCAAGAAGTAGCCCTAAACAGCATAAAATAATATCAAATATAAAAAAATTAAAAATTTTGACCTAAGTAAATAGGAAAAATGACAATTTTTAATGAAATACACAACTGCTTATTTAGTTAGAGGCAGATAATTCTTTTATTTTTGCTTTTGTATATGGGTACTTTTTAGAAGAAAATAAAGTAACTTTAATATTTTTTCTTGAAAACTAAGGCAGATACAAAGAAAATACAAGGGACTAAAAAGTTAAATTGTTAATTAATTAATAAAAAAAAGTCAAGTGGCGTAATTTTTTTCACAATAATAGTAGCTGTAGTGCGCACTGCGACGTCACTGGACCCAATAATACTAATTTAGATAAAGTTTTACAAGCGCCTTATTAAATTTAATAAGAGTCTCAAATTTTATTCAAATCGGTTAAAGGGTTCCTAAGATATTTAAAAGATACCGACTTTTTAAAAAACTTTAACGCCTTGTATCCTAGAATGGAAGCAAGTCCGGACCTATGTTTATAGGAACTTTTTTCTTAAAAAGACCTAAGTAAGCACTCCCACAAGTTTCGTAACTTAGAAAACACCTTTTAAAATATTTTCTTATGTAGACCTTAGAGAATCCTATGGCCTAAAAACTACAAAGGAAGAATATGTGTGCGTAAATAAATATTTTTATTGTGTACTTCAACACTTATGTAATGAAATAAATTACTAACTTAAATTCTGTTACAAAAATATTACCAAATCCCTTTAAACCACCAGAAAACCTCATACCGCACCGTTTCTAAATCTTAACACTTTGACTCCCGCCTATTCACGGAAGAAACTTTACTAGAAACCACATAAAGATAACTAAGGCATTTGAAAATAATCAATAGGCTTTAATTTAGAGAAATGTTATGTGTTTTTTGTTTAAAATATTAAGAAAAAAACATGGGCAAATTTCTTCTCTATAGAGTTACATAATACGGGTTCTGGTAACCAAACTGCAAAGAGCATAATATCAAATAGGACCCATAAACTCGTATTATATACTAAAAGTATTTCTATCATTGTGCTTACCTCGCCTCAGGTTCACCATCACCATTCATAGCACCAACAAAAAAAACACAGCCAAAACCTACTAGCTTAAGGGATATTTTTCCCATTCTCCTGTCTTACAGCTGCTAACAAGCTTGTCTAACAGATGACGTCATTATAATGTAAATCGAAAAAATAAAAGCGCTTACCGCCAATGACAAATGACATAAAAAATAATAATAATATAACCTAAAAAACAAAACTAAAACAAAAATGAGCAATATCTTTCATGGCAGGTAAATTAATCCTTCACATGGTTTTCCTACATACTATTGTTATTGTTATTAGTATACATTTAATCAATTTTGTTTGACTTTTAAAATCTAATTCGGCCGTATTTCCCCCTCTTTATATTTTCATTCTGTTAGACAGTGGTTAGACATCTCCCGACGCCGCTAACAACCGCTGTGAGCTGCTGTAAGACTGACGTCATTGATTTGTCAAAAAAATGAAAGTGCTAACAGCTGCTGTAAGCAGCTAACAAAGAAAATATCCCTTTACTAAAATACAAGTCTAAACGCGTGGATCACTCCAAATGATGCATTCCCGCTTCTTCTTATAGCTGGCCAAATGTTTAAGTACACCCTGGCGCCATCTACATAATATGCCTTCAACCATTAGCCGGATCAAAAAAATAAATTTGAGTTGTTTCTTTAGCCCAAAACGAATAAACCAAAATCTCCAAGCAGACCGAACGATCTTTTGATAACGTTAAAATACCGTGCAATATATTGCACGCGGTCTCTTAGGGTAGAATAATGATGTGCGATATATTGCACGGCCGGAGTCAAAGTGTTAAAAAGCAATTTTATTCATTTCCAAAACAAAACATTTTCCTGATTGAGGTAATGGTAAAAATTTAGGTTTGTACGTTAGTGCACTATATTTCATGATTATAAATGTCCTAGGACAGTTTTAAATAAACTTTTTAAATTAATTGTTATTTAAACAAAAAGAATGTACCAATGCACTAATGTATAAACTTACATTTTCTCGATTTTCGCAGAAAACAAAATTAAAAAAAGCATTTTTGGGAAATGAACAAAATTGCATATTTTGAAGTAACTTGCTATTTTTAACACCTTTTCTTTATATCATTTTGCGATATTAGCAAAAATACAGGTACTTTACCCTTTAAACAAAATAAATTTTTGGCCAAACCTCGTACATGACTGATACAATTTGATGTCTGATGATTGCATTTTAGGTTTTGGACCATACAGAAATTTTTATAAAGAATAACTTTTTTTGTAAAATTATTAGTAAAAAGTTTTCCACATGCTGCCAACTTACGTAGACACACTGTATATACTTGTCCTGTAAACAGTATTTGCATTTATAACAGTTTTACAAATTAGGAAGCGAACTTTAGGTATATTTGAGTGTATTTGCAAATAGTTAAACTGAAAGAACCTTAAAGCAAGTAGTTCACAAATATTAAATAGAATTTATTAATTTTAGAGTCCAGTTAACGCAGAGACCGGATCAGCGCATGATGAAACAAGTTCTAGCGGAAATAAAGAAGATGAAGACGACGAAGATGATGACTCGGATGATAAAATTGATGCCCAAGCACATGATCCAGAAAGGCTTAAAGCGTTTAATGTAAGTGTGTAATAATTAACAAATAAATGTACCCTAAGTTGCACAATATAGAAGAGTATGATACACATTGCTTTATTCGTCAATTAAAAAAAATATTTTTTATTCTTTAATTATTAGAATATAAATTTTAAGCATAAACACATGTGTTTTTCCAAAAACCAATTAATTACTGATATAAATAAAATATAGAAATATAAATCTGTAATGCTACTCAGAGTTTGCTGAACATAGCATAAGGGCAATATAGTTTCAGAAGCGTTATTTCTATTATAAATAAAGAAATTTAAATACAAAACTATAGTGCAATTTTTAGAAGTGATACCATTCATTTGTTTAAAACAATGTCTATTTATTTCTATTTTAGATGTTTGTAAGATTATTTGTAGACGAAAATTTAGATAGAATGGTACCTATAAGTAAACAACCCAAAGAAAAAATCCAGGCAATAATAGACTCGTGTACAAGGCAGTTTCCAGAATTTGCTGAACGAGCCAGAAAACGAATACGAACTTATCTAAAATCATGTAGACGAAATAAGCGTGCGCGTGATCCTAATGCATCATGGGACGCGGTAAGTAAGTAATGTATCTAAAAAAATCTTACCAAAATTGGTGGTTCTAAAGTAAAAAAAAATATTTACTAGACTACAAGTTAGAAAATTAACAAAAGACCCTATATAAAAAAACATAAATATACTGCTTGGAAGGAATAACGCCAAATTAAACGTCCTTTAACGCACTGAAATATGTGAAGGGCACTTTAAATTTATTTTTAATATTACATTTTAACCTTTTTCTCTAAAATCTGGGGAAGTCACTGATCAGCAGTGTAAATATTGATATTTATTTTTACAAATAAGTTTAACAAAAATCCTTATTAGTCCCTGGTTTACTAAAGAAATTGACTACCACGAATATATACACCGCCATATAAGAAAGCGGAGCTTTAACGCAGCCTGTCAATGTCAAATGTTTCGAACTGGGCAAACGCGTCACTTTTTCAGTTGACAACAATGTTTTACATGCAATTTTTAAACATTGTGCCAAAAATCGTAAGGGTTACAGTTACGAAACCCACCCAATCCGATCCTCAAAACATGTCCATGTGTCTTATGGTTTCGTTACTGTAATGCTTACGACTTTTTGGCACAATGTTTTAAAATTGCATGTAGAACACCTGAAAAAGTGACGCGTTTGCCCAGTCCGACACCCGAAATATTTAATATTGATAGGCTGGGTTAAAGCGCCGTTTCCATATATGGCGGTATGCAGTGATGTAAGTCGGTAATTTTCACCGTAAATTACCGGGTAATTTACCATAAATTGCCGTAAATTACGAAAAACTTATTACCGTAATTAACCAGTAAATTACGAGTCAAATTACCGAAAGAATTTGGTAATTAATTTCGTTTTAAAATTAAATTTTGTAGGTAAATAAGCTCATCAAGCACAGTGGTGAAGCTCATTAATCATAACAATAATTTAATAAATTCAGTTAATCGTAGGCGTAATATTTAGAAGCAAATATAAAAAACTCTTGTACTTTTTTGGTTGGCGGTTGGTGGAAGGTTGACAGTTAGGTCTGAAGTTACAGGTGCTTTGTCAACCAAGAAACTATTTAAAAGCACTTATGGGTCGTCAAAACAAAGCTAAAAAATCGTGTTAAAAGTATTTTTGTGATTTCAAAACAAAAATAATGTGTCTTAGTGCATTACTGCAAGTATTTTAACAAAAACTATTTCTTAAATGTTACAAGCATGTCCACTCATATCCTTAACAAATGTTTACCCTGCCCTAAAAAAATGTAATCGAAAATTTTAAAAGAAAGCAAGGCCGATGCAGTTTAAGAGCAAACACAAGCAAGAAAGAAAGAAACAAAAACTAAACAAAAAAATGGGCATATTATCTCAACGAGTACCAATGCAAACGCTAGTTCTTCCAGTAATTAAAGTTTTAATATCAGTGAAATTTCTACGAATTTATCTAGCAGTTATAGCACAATAAAAATAGGAAACTGTTCAGAAGAGTTAGGTGCTGATGCTCAACCTACAGTGGTTTCAACAGATTCTAATAAAACTGCAAGTTTTATAAACTATTAACGACAACATATGTTAAAAAAAAATTTGATATAATAAATAACATCACACAGGTAATTATAACGTTTTATAAATAAAGGGTGTCCAGAATGAAAATTCTGAAAACTTTTTGTGGAGAAAAGTAGTCAAAAACTTTAAAACGTTATATATAAAATATAAGAAAAAAGTGATGTGCTAGAAAAACATATTATTATTAAAACAAGCCATAAAAAAGTCTCATATTTTAAAGCCTTATTTTAAACAAATTTAGAAAGCAAACCGTGAAAAGAAAACCGGTCTTAAAACATTAAAATTGCCACGTAATATAATATTTAAATCAATATGTATAACGCTGGAATCTTAAAAGAGCAATAAAAAAATATCAGTCATGTCAGTCATTTTTGGGCTAATGTAAATAAACTTCTTGAAATTACCACTCCAATATATAAAAGCATAAAAGAGTTATAAACTTTAAAGCCATTTATAGCAAATATTCTTGAAATTTTCTGTAAAATTAAAGAATACATTTTGAAATAAAATGTACCTGATAATGAACAATGAAACCTTTTAATATTTGTAGAAAGACTGTCGAACTAATTTATTTAGCAGAAAACCTCCTAGATCCAAGACTTATTGGAAAAAATCCTAAATAAAATTAGTTTATAAAAGTTTTATCACATATAAGTAGAATAGCAAGATTTGAGTACCATTATGGAAGATATACCTAAGAAAGAGAGGATCTTTTCAAGAACGGTTTTATATGGAAAAGCTTGGAAAATTATAATTTTCGTGCTGTCACATGGTGGAAGTCTATGAGTTTTCCTTTTAAATTAAGTAAAATTGCGACACAAATTTTAACACCCCCCAACAAGCGCTTCAAATCAACGCAACTTTTCCACCTATGGAGAAGTCCCTATGAAAAAACGAAACGAATGATTTAGATTTATTGGATAGTGAACCTAAAATAATGTCCAGTAAATACAGCGCTACCGAAACACGCCCATTTTTTGTGTTGAAAACTAAACTAATTTTTTTTCACGTATATTAGCGATAATCTTAGTTGTAAAAAATAAAAACGTAAAAAATAAATGCGTTTAATTTCCGTCTTAATTAAATGATATAACAAAAGCAATATTATTTGCATTATTTTGGAAAAAAACGGTAATTTACGGGTTTTTTGTTACCGAATAATTACCGGGCAATTTAACGGTAATTTAAATTTTTGTAAATTACGTGCGCAATTTACCAAAATCAATTATTAAGGGAATTTTACATTACTGGCGGTTTGTATATTCGTGGTAAACTCGTCAAAAGGAACCCCTCAAAAAGGATTTAAAAGTGTGATTATCATGAAGTCAAATTCATTCTTAAATAATTTAAATGCTTTTAAGCCATTTAAGTCAACTAAAGTCACAAACGTAAATTTATGCCCCTTTTTGGTTCAATTAGGCTAAAATTTAAAAGTCGGTTTAAAAAATGTTCCACATTGTTTTTGTTTTATAGAAAATGTCTTTGCTCTACATATTTTTAAATTTATTTTCATGTCATCGTTCTATGTTTAGATTAATTCTAAAATAGATATATAGATAATAGAAAACTTTTCCGGACATTTTAATTATTGGGATGTTTAAATATTATAACAAAAAAAATAGTTAAAATATTTATAGAACATTAATCTAAAGAAACTTTTAGAATAATGTTTATTTAAAAAAGAGGTACTCTTTTAAAAAATTATAACATAGCTTTTTTATAAAATAAAGTATGCTCCATATACATAGTAATTGAAAAATATATCACCAAACCTAAGGCTCTGATTTTACATTATAAAATTATGGTACAGTTTCACGTAATTCTTTTTAAAAATGTCATTTTTATTATCATAATAAAATCACCGCCTTAAGTTTTGTGATAGATTTTGGAATCACCCTGTAGAGAAAGGAATATAAAGAGATATATCCAAGAAATTTTAAACAATTTACTTAAGTTATTGGCGAAAATCATCTAATTTTTTTTAAATAAAAATTATTTTTTTATATATTAATAATACAACATATAAAAAACAAAATATTTATTTTATAGTCTAGACCTACTCCTGCTCATTTAACGTCTGTACAAGCTGAACAAATTCTAGCTTCAGCATGTGAAAATGAAAGTCATAATGCAAAAAGAATGAGATTAGGATTAGAACCAGTTAGTCAACCTATGCCTGTTATTACTGGTATCCAAGTAAGTATAAAAGAGTTGTTATTAATTTTTATTTTAAAAGGATATCTTTATTTAATTTTATTTTTTAGTAATCTCCATTTAAACGATGTGGTTTACATTTTTTGTTGCTTACGAAAACTATTTTCGTAGACATATGGCTAAAAGAATAAAAAAGTAAATCGGATTAAATTATTCCGGCTCCTATTTTGTGAGATTAAACACTATACGTGATTTATATATCATTATTTTTTTACTTAACTTGGTCTTTCTACGAGTTTATTTACTTTTTCTTGTTAAGTAGACGTTTTCATGAAATTTCGCGCCTTTAAAAGATGTACTTTAACTTTAAAACCTCCACTAAGAAGGTTGAAGCTTTAAAAGTAAACATTATTAAGTAAACCATGTAAATAGTTTTATAAAGAATCTAAATAAAGCGGATTATATATTTTATAAATTTACTAAAAATGCCTGATTTAAAAAAATATATATAAACTGTTAAGATAAGGTAGAATAATATACAATATAAAAAACTATATACTCTTAACTTTAAATCAATTATAATGCAAATATGTTAAAGAAAACACACTAAAATATAGTTTTTTTTTTTTAATTTTAAAGTGTAACTTTAAGAAGCGGACCATGTATATTCGAGAACACAAGGCAAATAAAGGAACATTTAGTGCACTTTTCTATAACTTTTACATAGGAATGGTATACTTTGTAAAACTAACTTCGTATTACGGTTCGCGATATTTGCTGTTAAGTGCAACCGAAAAATGTATGACAGTCATTGGAGATGATTCATTAAGAGGTACTATTTCTAGTAGGTATTTTTGGATAGATAAGAGGGTGCAAATTTTACACTGTCATAGTATTTGTGTTCAGTGCTGTTTGGCAATTAATCATGGAAAGACTAAGCCCCCGGCACAATGTCTAAAACTTGTTCAACTGTATTATGACTATTTGCTGTACAATCCCAAAAATTTAAACTCCAATCTTCATTGTTGAATAATCCTTGACCAAATAAGCCACATCCAGCACGTAGTGCAGAAAATATAGCAGCAGTAGCTGTTAGTGTACGCAATGATCCTGAAGAATCAATTTGGGGCTCGGAAATTGAAGCTTACGAACAGACCATGTTAGGCGCAGTCAAGGCCAACATTTGAAAGGCATGATCTTTAAATTCTGTATTATAATAAATATTACTTATTTATTATTTTTTATTTATTTTTTAAACATCCAATGATTCACCCATTATAATAAGGGGGTAAGTTGTGGTTAAAGCTAATTTAAATGTATTTTTGGTGGCACTATATATCTTAAACGCGAATATCTCAAAAACGGTTACTCGGGGCGATTCATACAAAGTATACCTTTTTTTGTGTAGAAGACATTGGGGAGTGCACTGTTTCACTCAAATAGTAGCATAACATATTAATACTTTTTAAAAAATTTAAGGAATTGTAGGTGTCACCATTTAGTTAACACAATAATTTTTTGTGTCAAAAAATCCTTAGACACCAAGCTTTATTACAATATTTGTAATGTATTAATGCCAATTTAAATACATTATTACCATTTTAATTATCAACTTTTGAATATACATAGCTATGTATTTTGACCTATTTTTATACCAATAATTTGTTAACACTCTGTATTTCTTATACAGATGTACCTTAAAATATATAAAAACAAAAATTGGCAAATCGCTATGTAAGCATAACCTTTGATTCTAAATAACTTTTCATTTATGTATCTTGCTTTTTTTTTTTTTGTTTAAAGGTACTTGAGTTTTAAACAAATTTTAACTTTTCTTGCTGTCACTGTATATTCTTTGATTTTCATTAGAAATAATTAGGGGTACAGTTTCGTATTATGCACCAACAATAAAAAAATCTCAAAAAAAGTTTTCATTTTTTGCACACTTAATAGACCACAAAAATATATTTTCTGTTCCTGCTTACAATAAATGTTTTAAATATTAGTTTATGTTTTTATATTTAAAAATGTAACAATGAGCATTAAAATAATATTAGGTTATACTTTGTTCACAAGAATAAATATATTAACCAGAAGGATATCTCGAAGGCGGCTTCTTTGATGTCTTCTAGCGCGTCTCATGACCTCGAACTGCATATTTTGCAGACGTTTCATGAGCGTACCTAAGAAATTAACATGTTTAGGCGCCTATCTCTTAAAAATATATTTTAATATTATTATAATGCATTTTATAACATCTATGCAATCAAATAAAACAGATGCTTTAATAATATGTCGTATTGAGATATATTAATAATTATTATGAAATGTGTCTATTTATTTTCGCATATGACAATTTTTTATCTTTCATATTTTTGAAGTTTCTATTTATCCATTTGAGGGTATGGAATAGTCTAACTGTAACAAACCATTTAATTAAATAACTAATTGGAAATTGTTCACAAGGATGTAAAAAAACTATTTTTAAACGGTTTTACTTGAACTGTTTGTTATTTATTTGGAATTATTTTTTGGGTCAAATCTAGTAATTGAAATTTGACCCCCTTCCTGACAACCGATCGATCTGAAATTTGGTACACTTCCTTAGTCTTGATGACAATACAATATAACATATTCTTTATGATTGTAAATCCAACATGGCCGCCGATACAAAATGGCGGATTACATACTTATTACTTTACTACAACCTCAATATGGGTATCAAATTAAAGGGCTTTATTGGTAGAATAGAACCCACTATGAAAAAAATAAAATCCAAGATGGACGCTGCTGCAAAATGGCGAATTACATATTTTCCACAACTACTTCAATATAGAATCGTTGGTTAGTTCTGGTTAGTTATAGTAAGGCGAACTCAATAGAATGAGAAGTATCAACTAACAACAAAACTAAAAACTTAAAAATAAATTATGTAAAAAACTTTTTATGTTAAACGGTTTTATTGTACTAAAAGCTAAAAAATAATTCGGTAAGTCCTAGCTACCAGATCGCGCCAATCTTCTCATCAATCTGGGGTATTGATCAGACAAATAATAAAATCGTTGGGCAATTGACATTTCTATCATAATATTTACTCTGGATACGCTTCAGTTTTTTAAAATATGTATTGTATCATTTACACAAGTGTCTATTTATTTTTCCATATGACATTTTTTCTATTTTTAACATTTTTGAAATTCTTGTTTATACATTTGAGTATATGAAATAATCTAACTCTACCAAATAATTTAATTAAATAATTAATTGGAAAATTTTCACAAGGATGTAAAAAACTAGTATTTTTGCAGATATTTTCAAACTTTTGAATTTTTTTTTTTTGTATTACAATACTTTCAAAATTTATTTGAAAAATAAAACGTATCGCAATAAACTATATAAAAATACATTGACCGTTACCGAGTCGTTGCTTCGCCTTTCACTACTGCACTGGCAATTTCGGTTTAGAATTTCGGTTTAGTAGCCCTCGAAGGTCACAGCCTGCGCCGCTCAAGGTAAAAGAGATATCCTTCTGGTTAATATATTTATTCTTGTGCTTTGTTTACTAACGTTGTAATTTATTAGTGTTAAAAAACGTATAAATCGTTTGTTAGTTATTATTTTTATATTTCAGTCAACCGACACAACAGCACCAATTAATAGAACATTAGAGTTCACTAATAGTACAAAGTTGGAAAATGATGCTTCTTTAACATTTCCCTCCACAACAACCTCTTTAACTTCCCCTAGTTCTATAACTAAAGGTCCGATCATCCCGGATGTAAAGCCTACTTTAAGGTAAGCAGCAATTTTTTTTAACAGTTGTTTTTATATTATGTTATATACCGGGTGACAACAAAATCACTATCCAACCTATTATTTTCTTGAATGAAAATATATTTACAATCTTAGTGTTGTATATCGTGTTATCAGATACTAATAAATAATATTGTTAACACCCTGTATAGGGGTACGTAAGTTTTAATAATTTTAATATTTTTTTAATTATTTAATAATTTTGCGAACCTACAAGGTTTTTGTCAAGGGGCAATAACAATTTCTAGGTCATAAAATAAACGTTCAGGGTCGAGTACGTGTTTAATATTCAAAATACGGAGTTGAGGTTTGTATATACAGGGTGATTCTTAACCTATACGCATAAATTTGGGAAATTATTACTAAGGGCAAACAGTGACTAAACATAAAAAAAAAGTTAGTAAAATATGTCTAGTTGGTGAGATAATTAATTATATTAAATAAATAAATTAACACAAATTATGAAGACAAATAATATAATTAGTAAGGTATTTTTTTAGAAATAAATTAGCACAGTTTTTACACAGCGCAGCGTGGTAAAATTATTTGGCTAAATTTGTTGTTATTTATAAAAAAACATAAACAATTCGTAATGTTTATGTTTGGCGTTAGTAACAATACAGTCTTCTTTCAGTTCTGATTTTATTTCTTAGCAATTAGAATAACATTTAGAGTTTTTAGTGATTTTACCGTGTTACTGCTGAAACAAAGAATAGGTTAGTATTTTATTTTTTTAAAATAATTAATCATTATCTGTCTTTAGCATTATACGTCTTTTGTTTAATTTTACAATATTAGTTATCTTTCTAACTAAACATATTTTACTATATTTTTTTGCGGTCTTGGTTTGTCCTTAACAATAATTTCTCAAGTTTTTGCGTATAGGCATATAGAGAGTGACCTAATAATGGGGATAATGAATTAGAAAGATTAGAGAAATAATTATAGGAATTAGGTACTAGGAGTGAAGTTAAGTGAAGAGTTAAAGTTTTAGTTAAGCCCGTACTGGCTCCTACGGAGGATGCCCGTACTAATTAAGTTAGTTAAGTTTAGTTAAAAATACCGAAATAGTTCTTCTAGTCTGATTGTCAAATACGAGGATAGTTTTTAAGGTCAGAATTTTGATGATTTAAGTGGAACACCCCATATATTTTTAAAAACCGACTTTGTTTATATTGTAATTTTAAAATATTAAATGACACTATTGAATATTCATTGATTATTAAATTGGGCATATCTTTTGAACGTTTTTGTTTTTGGAGGCCTTAATTCAAACCCAACATTTTCTGTCACCCGGTACTTTGTATAAATTATTACCCAATTTATGATAAGCTAAAGTCCGAAAATTTAGATTTACTGGAGGTGTTTCTATTAAATAAATCCCGTATCCAAAATATCATTAAAATCAGCGTAGTGTCTAATAAAATTTTCAAAAAAAAAAACAAAAAATAGAAAAAAACAATTCTGATTACATATTATAAATTTTGGCCTTTCTTTAAGTACAGAGTATTTCGTTTAAGAGAAAAAACAGCATATTTTTAGGCTTTCTCTGTATTTTTAAAAATAGCAAATCGATGTATTTTAACTTGGAGAATTTAAAAATCAAGATAAAAATCAATTGCATGAAAAACAAAAGACTTGACCATATATTTTGCGTTTATAAATGAAACATTATTGTTAAATTTTTGTTTTTTCTAGTCAATTTTATTTATTTTTTAACAAGGGACTATATCTCTATTTTAAACTATTTTGAGGTATTGATGCTTAAACAGTCACATACCACCAATACTTCAACGTCATTAAAATGTATATTACCTTTGGTATATTTTTTTGTAGTTTTTCATAATTTTCTTTTTGCTTTACTGACATTTTCTTCAGACTTGTAATGTAGCGTTAGCATTTTTGTAGTTTTTTTTTAACGTAATCATTATGAAAAACTAATATAAAATACTACTAATAGGTAACAATTTCAATGGCTGTGATATAGTATAAGGTGATCACTTGCATTTCTCTTTTTATATTGATATATTTTATTAAATAATACCTATAGCCCAAAATGTGACAGTTTAACCATCAATTACTCAAAAACAGCTGAGAATAGACCTATAGTACCCATATTATAAAACACATAGAATTTAAAAATATAATAATAAATTAGGTGTTCCATTTAAAAACTCAACAATCAAGGCGCAAGTGTTTTGTTTTTTATGTAATTTTTTTTGATAAAGATTTTTGATTTTTGAGCTAAAATACATTGATTGGCAATCTTGAATTTCCCAAAAAATACAGGGAAAGTCAGAAAACATGTCTTCTTAAATAGAATGCCCTGTAAATGACTCTACGTCAAACGGAGAATCAACCATAGAAAAAAAATACCGTTAGAAAAATCCATGGGGTACATGTTTTTAGTTCCGCCTAATTTATTTTTTAATTCAAGTGAAAACCATTAGGACATGTCTGTAATATTTCCAAAATATTTGCTATTTTGTTATTTTTGTAATTTATCTCACGTGTAATAAAAAATCATTTAATTTTTAGTACATCAACCAATGTAGGGGCAGCACCACTAAACGGTATTGGAACGAATGCCACAGGTACTACTCCAACGGCGATGTATCGACCGAACTTTTCTCAAGCTTTTCAGAGAGCTGGTCCTTACCCCCTGTTTCCAGGTCCCTCGTTTGGAGCAACTGGACTATTAAATAGCGGTTAGTTGATATTTCTCGATGAGTTTTTAAAACACATGTTTAAAGAAAAAAGGAGTGTTGTCAACCTCAAAAATATGCATTTTAATACTTTTACTGAATTGCAAATCACCCTAGTATATTGTACTTTAAATACAAGTAAAAACCTGTATTTAAAGTAGACTGAAGACGGTCACTCTACCGACAAACTTTAAGAGGTGATTCTTCAAAAAATGTAAGAAGAAACCTTTATATGAATATACATACCTATGTCCCACACGTCCTACTTTCCGAACTACATAATATTGAAATAAAAAAAAATGAAATTTGGAAAAAGATAAGTGTGCAAGTCCTAAAGCGCTTTTCGCAATAAATTGTCTAAATTTGAGCAGTTACTTTATAAAAATGGAATTATGCTGACCTACAAGCAGAGTTGGGTCGTATTCGAATACTCAGTATTCTGAATAGTATTCAGAATACATTTTGCCGGTATTCGAATAGTATTCGAATACATTTGTGTGTATTCGGTATTCGGTAAAATACTTTTTTGGTTAGTATTCGGGATTCTGTATTCGAATATTTCAGAAGTATTCGACGAATATTTTTTTGAGTATTCGAATACCGAAAAGTGTCAGCAGTATCCGAATACTAAAATTGTTATCATTAGAATAATAAAAAGGAAGCAAAATAGGGAAAAAATGAGAAAAGTACCTTTTTTTTCTTCAAATTAAGGTTTTTTCTTTAGTAGTATTCGAATCTTCTCGTTTCCAGTATTCCAATACGGATTCCGGGGAATCATGAATACCGAGTATTTGAATACTTTTTTTCTTCCAAGTATTCAAATATTCGAATACTTTTTTTCCGGTATTCGTATTCGAATACCGATTTTCAGTATTCTGCCCAACTCTGCCTACAAGTATGACATTTTGTGTAATATAGGTGTCAAAAAATACAAACAATTTTGGCCATTTATTTAAAATTAGAAAATGCAAAACTGACCGCAGGTTGTTGTTGACATAATAGGATATTTTTACTGCTAATCATTGTTACTGATAAAGATATCCCGGTCTTGAAACAAAACCACCGACCATAGGAAATACGTGTATTGAATACCTTCTACCAATCTGGTATGTACTCTCCTACAATTCCTCTCTGTTATGCTAGAGATTATTCAGTTCAACATAAGAAAACATTTAAGTATAGGGACCAATGTCCGGAAAACTGTCACTACGGCACAACGGCCCTAAGATGCGTTAAAATTTAGAAAGACGATGAATTCCCTGAATAGGATTTAAAGCATTTAATTTTTGCCTTTTGTACGTGATATCATCACAACAATTGCTCAAAATGTCAATGTCATTGCAAATGTTAAAAAAATATACAGGGTTTTTCGATGTTTAGTGAAAGGATCTTAGACACCGCTGCAGCTACAGACATGATTAAATGAGAAAAGAGTTGCAGTTTTTAGAGCTTAGTTTATATCACTTTTCGTTTCGTCCAATAAAGTTATGGCTTACTAGATATTTTAAAAAACCCGTTTTTTCCAAAAACCTTTTTCTTCCGTAGCTCAGTTAATATTCAAAATAGAAAAAAGTTTAAATAGAAAACTTGTAGATAATTCTCTTCTTAACAAAAGGTAGAATCCAATATTTAATATAGTCCGTTTTTGAGCTACGACATAAACCTGCATTCTCTTAAATGGAAACCACAGTTGGGTATGACATTTTTATAAAGGCCTTTTATAAGCTCTTTAACGATGTATAAACAAGACTTACTTTAAATTAAAAAATAACATAGTTTTGGACATGATAATTTTTTTATTTGTGTGTTTTTCTAGTTGGCCGCGAAAAAAGGTAACTAGTACTGTTGAAAATTCCTTTTTTTTGACAGCTTTTCCAATAAATATTTTAACTCTTATATTCTTGTGAAACTTAGTTTATGTAACAATAATTATTTATGATTATAACGTATAAGCTTTATGCCATAAGGCAACAAATTTGGTTTTAAAAGTTATAGCATGAGTATAGGCAATAATAGTGGAATTTTCGATAATTTTTAAATAGTAATATTCCTCTTTTTTACTTGGTTTAATTGACAATACTTTACCAATTATTGTAGTAAATTTAATAGTTAAAGCAATTCCTACTTAATTGTTAGTTATTTTTTATTTTAATCAATTTAGTTTCTTCTTTAAGGTTTAACACATTCAAAAACTATTAATGTCTCGTTAGACGCTTTAAAAAAACTTAAAATAAATATTTTTTAAGGGTTAGTGTCTAAAATTATTTATTAAAAAGTTACAAAAGCGCTTTTTTTTAAATAGTAGATTTAAACCATTTATAGTACTGATGAGATGAAAAGAAAAGTCATTGTTAACTAAAGTATATCTTGTTATACATCGTTAAATAGCTTATAAAAAGGCCGTTTTTAAAATGTCATCGCCAACTATGGTTTCTAATTAAAAAATGCAAGTTTATGTAGCTCAAAAACGGACTACTATATTAAATATTGGATTTTATCTTTTTATGAGGAAGATAATTATATACAAGTTTTCTATTTGAACTTTGTTTCTATTTCGAATATTAACTGAGCTACAAAAAAACATATTTTTGGAAAAACGTTTTTTTTTAAACATCTAGTAAGCCATGACTATTTTGGACGAAACAAAAAGTGATTTAAACTCTAAAAACTGCAATTCTTTTCCCATTTAACTATGTCTGTAGCTGCAGCGGTTTCTGAGATCCCTGCACTAAACATCGAAAAAACCCACCCTGTATATATTTATATTTTTATTTATTAACTTTTTTTTGTTTAATAATTTTATTTATTATTTTTAAATTATTATTTGTTGTGTTGATATCATGAAAAAAGGCAAAAATTAAATGTATAACATCTTATTCAGGCAATTCATCGTATTTCTAAATTTTAACTTGTCTTAGGGCCGTCGTGGCGTAGTGACACTTTTCCGGACATGGCTCTCTATACTCAAATGTTTTCTACTGTTGCACTAAATATTCTCTATAAGTTTAATCCCATAGTTCTGAAACAACTTGTATACATTTTTAAAGCAGATTTTGTCTTTGAACCGCTGTACTACTAGCGAGAAAGCAACGTTTAAGATTGGCGCAGTTAGTTCTGGTCTAGTTTTTTGAATAGTAAGAGTTTAAATAGCGTAGTTTTGTATATTACCCATTCATTTATTAATCAGCTATTTCAAAATTTTATTTCGGTCTATAAATATATTACGTAAATATTTCTGATCTATATTATATATTTTAGGTCCTGCAGATTTAACTATAAAACAAAAACCTTTGGTAAGTCATAAATTAAACACTGGAGAAATGGCAGCTGTTCGGCAACTTATAACTGGATATCGAGAATCGGCAGCTTTTCTTCTTAGATCTGCAGATGAATTAGAGCAACTATTACTGCAGCAACAGTAATTATTTTCTGTAAGAATTAAATAGACTGTATAAATTAGTAAGCTACGTCTTAATGCCATTACAATATTTAAATAGAGTTTTTTATATTATTTTAATTTAACAGAACAGAACCAAACAATGATATTAGTTATAAATATTTGCAAACAATCGTAATTTCTTACACTTTTCCAATCTATCATCTTTAATTTTTCAAACCTCTAATCATGGGTGCAATCAGGGTTTGGCTAGGTGGGCTTAGCCCCTAAGACAGCCGTTAGCCTCCCCAAAATTATTGGGCATTTAAAATGTATAGTGTTTTTGGGCAGATAAGGTCTATAAACTGGGGTTTAAGCCCCCCAAAAAACAGTGCTAGTTGCGCCACTGCCTATAATCCGCGAATGGTGAAGCATGCAATTTGTTTTGATAATACCCTTAAAATCACTACCAATAAATAAATAGTCGAGTACAATAAAAATTTATAAACCAACCTATTGTTAGTCTAAACACATTACCGTGGTTAGAAAAAGAATTAAATTAAAAATGTTAAAATGTAGAAAAAAATTAATTTTAAAATACAACATATACTTAAGAGTTAAATGTTATCAATAACATTTATTAACCAATAAGATGACTTATGTCCAGTTTTACAATTGCGAGTTTAGTTTAGGATCAGTTGAACTCAATTGTTGGTTAAACTTGCCTATTTAACATAAATTGCTGTCCAGTAAATGCCAAAAGTGACAGCAATTGGTTTTAAATGGATAGATTTATGTAAAATAGCAGTTGCGTTCAACTGAACCTAAACTGAGATCGCAATTGTAAAAATGAGCATTTATCTCTGTAGTCAGCACACCTGGGTAGGTATTCATTTTAAATTCAAATGGAAATTAATGATCTTCTGGATGCTACTAACACTAATTGGTAATGTTTGTATAATTTTAAGGACCTTTATTATTTCATTTCCAATAATAAGTTTGCGTATCAGAAAAATATTAGTTTTCGACCGAAAACTAATGTTTGATATTGAACTTAAAATATCACATTTAGCACTGATAATAAATCTATTAAAAGTGACTTTGACCATTGATGGGCTGGTTTATTTATTTAGAAAGAGGAGGAGCAAAAGGCGAGTTGCAAAAGGAAAATGTTATGCCTTTAAAAAAGCTTTTTAATTAAAGAAAAACCTTTTTTTGTATTTGTAAAATTGGTGTAAGTATTGTATTATTACGTATGTACAAAAAGTTTAAATTTTTTACCGCCTACCTCTATGGCCTACCCGCCAATAGTTTGGCGGTTAGGTTTAATTTCAAAAATTAAATTTTATGTCATAAAATTTTAAGTCAATAATTCAAAATGTATATTTTAGTAAATATTTTTATGGCATTAATACGGTAATATCTATAAGAATAATCTAGTTTTGTTTTTACTATCTGGCCAATTAACATTAGATTTTAAATATATTAAAGTAAGCCTAAACAAACCTTATAAAAACGAATTTACTCTTGCATGTTATCAAGATTGTGCCAGAAGTTAAAAAACGGCTAAAAATCTTGAAAACTGAAGATCACACAAAAAGTTTTAAATAAAAAGTTACCTATATAAAATCAAAAGGAACAGCTTATACTGGCCTCTGAGTTGACCTTTTAAAAGTTAAATTTATAGAGATTTTTAGGTTAAATTGACCCCCAATTTTTTATTAATGAAAGTTAAAAATAATTCTGCATATAGTAGTAGTTATCAGCTTTAGGGCCAAACGATATTAAAGTTTCATTTTAAGGTTACTAAACATCTAAAAAGTCAATTTGATCTTGAAAAAAATTCCAGGGTACTTTTTAGGTAACCTGAGATCGGGTGCCTCAAGATGTCCTGTTTAATTTTCTTTAATTTTTAAATTTAAATATTTTTTTATATTATTGCTTTGTTTTTTCAGTTAAAGGTATTTTTTACCAATAAATTGACCTGCAAATCTCTGGACCCTTGATGACTTTTGACCCTTAACTTATTAGTAGTGTAATATGTAGAGTTTTTTATTTTACTAAAAAATTAGAGTTCCCATTTAAACAAGTCAATTTGACCTTAAAATTTCTATAAATTCATCTCTTAAGGTCAACTCCATGGTAACTATTAGATTTACAAATTAATTTTATATACTACTAATTTTGTTTCTAGCGCTCTTAGTTTTCGAGATAGTTTGCCGTTTCTATACTTTGGTAAGAACAGTATTTAAATTTATCACTCAAATTTAATTGTGGTATTTGAGATTAACCCTATTTAAATTAATCCACAAATTAAATGGGTGTAAAGAATTACAAAAAATAGGTTCACGATTTAGTTCACGGACCTAACTGATCCTCTTTGTATAAACTATGCTAAAACGATATGTTGCCAGCAATATTAGGTCTTTTTTTTAATCAAAAATGGTGTATACACACTTGTTTTAATTGTTGCCACAGAGTTAAATAAAGGTTACTAATTTTCAATAAAACTATCTTAATAAGAACCGCCTATATGTACAGGGTGTTCAGTTAAGGGTGTACACTATCTATATCTCAAGAACCCTTGACCTCAGCCAATTGGCAAAAAAAAATTATAACAAAAATGGCAACGAGGAATCGTCCAAAAATATTTTTAACTTTGCAATGTGGCCGTAAGAGGGCGCAACTGTCAAAATAAAAATACAAATTTAAAATTAGACCAAAATTTCCAAATTAAGATATAAGTTTGATAACGCCATTGGAAAGCTGAGTAAATTTTCTATGAATTCGGCTTAAACCAAATTTTAATTGGATCAATAATAAGGATGGGGAAAACAAATGAATGTTGTCATATTTAAATCGCTATATCTTGAAAACTTCTTAACCAATTTTAATGAACAAGGTGTCATATGAAAGAATATTTTTATCTCTTTTAATAAACTTTTACAGTAACATAAGTTAGTTTTAAAAAAATAAGTTAGATGGCGCTGTTCGCTGTTGTTAGAGTTTTCCTCAATTTTTTCTAAAATATCAAATGGATCGTTATGCTTTACCTTACAAATTGTTAGAGTGAATAATAAAATCCACATTTCGGCGAAAACCGCATATCGATATCTTTATTCGTTTCGGAGTTATTGCCAAATAACTGGTGATAATAGAAGCAAAAACAAAAAAACGAGTTTAATGTAGTTAGTATCTAACAAATAACTGAAATATGGATTTAATTATAGCATATAAAAGGTCTGCTTAATATCCAGATTAAAAATTTTAACTGACTTGAACTAATTGTAACTAATATGGAACCACAAGGTAATGCGTTCTTATTTTTATTTGCCTTCTTGTTCTGTCACAGCCATCCATGAAAAACAATAAAAAAATTGCGTCTAGTTGTCATGGCAATAAAAACAGTAACTGTCATTTTAATTTGTTTGTTGTCTTGTCAAAGTAATTTTTCTTCTTATTTCCGCTATTAAAGTAAAAATGCCGCTTACAAATGAAGAAGCATTTCATATGTTACGTGTGTATTTTGAGTGTTTTCAAAATGCAGCCAGAGCTTCAAGAGAGTATGCTTTGCAGTAGGTACCCTAATCAGCCGCATTATTCCAGGCACGTGTTTACTCATTTAGCAAGGCGACTTAGAGAAACGGGCAGAGTCCAACCACATTCGGCTCAAATAAGGTATCGCAGAGTCAGAAATGAGACGAATATCATAAACGTTTTAGCTTATATCAATGTTGATCCACATGCTAGTATTCGCGAAATTTCCAGGGATTTGGGACTTTCAGTTGGTTCCATTCATAAAATATTGACGGATTTTAACATGCATCCATATCATATTGTTTTGCACCAGGCTTTACTGGACACGGATTTCGACAACCGCCTAAATTATTGTCATTGGCTTCTTAACATGATAAGGGACGATCGTCGTTTTTTGGATAAAGTGCTATGGACGGATGAAGCCTCATTTACCAGCAATGGTACAGTTAACCTACACAACATGCATTACTGGAGTGATAATAATCCTCACTGGATGCGTGAAGTTGACCATCAACATCGTTGGACAGTGAATGCATGGTGCGGAATTGTTGAAGGAAAGATTATCGGCCCTTTTATCTTTGATAGAGCTCTAAATGGTGAATTATACCTTCAGTTTTTAATTGATGATATGCCACAGTTATTAGAAAACGTGACCCTCGCGACAAGAAGAAATTTATGGTTTCAACACGATGGGTGTCCTGCCCATTTTGCAAACCAGGTGCGTCACTACCTTGACCAGCAATTCCCTTTCCGGTGGATTGGAAGAGGAAGTTTATTTCCTTGGCCAGCTAGGTCTCCGGACTTAACTTGTCTCGATTTTTATTTATGGGGTAGAATAAAAGATCTCGTTTACAAAACTCGATCAACAACACGAGAAAATATGATCGAGAGAATTAGAATGGCTATAAACAGCATATCCGTGGCGGAAATTGAAACTGCTGTATCGTCAACACAACAAAGGCTGCACCGCTGTATTCAGAATGATGGAAAGCATTTCGAACACATCAAATAAGTGCCCAATTTTTCTCAGAATTTTGTTTTTGTTACTTGTTACCTGTTGTCTGTTGTAAATTGTCTTTCATATTGACATGTTGTTAATTAAAATTGGTTAAGAAATTTACACAATAAAAATAAAATAAACTCGTTTTTTTGTTTTTGCTTCTATTATCACCAGTTATTTGGCAATAACTCCGAAACGAATAAAGATATCGATATGCGGTTTTCGCCGAAATGTAGATTTTATTATTCACTGTTACAATTTGTAAGGTAAAGCATACCGATCCATTTGATATTTTAGAAAAAATTAAGGAAAACTCTAACAACAGCGAACAGCGCCATCTAACTTATTTTTTTAAAACTAACTTATGTCACTGTAAAAGTTTATTAAAAGAGATGAAAATATTCTTTCATATGACACCTTGTTCATTAAAATTGGTTAAGAAGTTTTCAAGATATAGCGATTTAAATATGACAACATTCATTTGTTTTCCCCATCCTTATTATTGATCCAATTAAAATTTGGTTTAAGCCGAATTTATAGAAAATTTACTCAGCTTTCCAATGCCGTTATCAAACATATATCTTAATTTGGAAATTTTGGTCTAATTTTAAATTTGTATTATTATTTTGACAGTTGCGCCCTCTTACGGCCACATTGCAAAGTTAAAAATATTTGTGGACGATTCCTCGTTGCCATTTTGTTATAATTTTTTTTTGCCAATTAACTGAGGTCAAGGGTTCTTGAGATATAGATAGTGTACACCCTTAACTGAACACCGTGTATAACCTACCGCAAATTTAATAACCTTATATACTTAAAACTTGTTTTTGCAAGGTTTGTTTGTTTTAATGTATTTAGTATATTATTTTACAAAAACCAACAGTGATTTAAAAGAGCAGTAGCCTAACAGATAATTACATTTTTCAGACTTAATGGTGTATTCACAAGAGAGATTTTAAGGGTTAAAACTCTCTTCCAGACGTTACTCGAGTAGTTGGCTTAAATTTAATATCTAACTTAACATTGTTTTCTTTAAACTAATGCCTTGACTCTCATGACAGATCCACACTTTAATAAATTTTTCAAAAAGTAGCATTTTCGTAAAGGAACATTATTTAACTTTTAACTCTACAAAATTCTTAATTAAAAAAAAATCGTTGCACCTCACACATAATGTACATCAATTGGCTAAATCTAACCTACAAAAGAAATAGTACTTCCTGGAAATACACAAGTCGGAAATATTCGGTACTAATTCCTAAATTTAATACGTAATGTAAAAATCTAGATTCATATATTATATTTAAAAAATATTTATATATTTACGTATATAACACTTATTTTGGATACGCCATTAAACTGACTAACTATTGTTAGCTCTTACTTCTTTAAAAATTGTGTCTGATAAAAACTCATTAAAAATGTTATCTAGTAATATCACAATCGAAAATTAAAGGAGAAAATGAAAGCAAAAAAATAATAATAATTTCAACTTTTACCAAACATAATAATTTCCAAGATATGAAATCAATATTCAACAATATATTTTTTAACACCTGATACTGGGGCTATTTTCGATTTAAAAACTATTAGGCCGTGTTTCCACGGGCCACTTTTAAAGTTGATATGGGCCACAAAAAGTGGTTGGTCTACTGTCGCCAGCTTGTAGTTCCGTTTTCCAACAATGCTAAAATTTTTGTAGTCGGATAGGCTACCATGAAAACACTTTTTGTGGTTCATATCAACTTCAAAAAGTGTCCCGTGGAAACACGGCCTTAGTGTTTGAAGAAATGTTGCCTGTATTTATTTTTTAATTTATAATAACATATAAATATTGAGTTTTCTACAGTGCATTTATTTAATGCTTCCTCCTTTTTTTCAAGCTAATCAATTTAAGTTTGGAATATGAAATACCATATTTAAGAATATAATAGACAGATAAAAATTTCACAATGGCTGCGGGGGGAGGAACCTACTGATGAGTACTTTATAACTCTAAAATATAAAGTCAATACCTGTACGTATAACTAAATGGAGTTACTTTAAAAATTACCCAAATACCAATGTTGTATTTTCTTAAAACTCTTTTTAGTAGTAATACTGATAATATATACAGGGTGGGACGAAAACCAGTAAAAGGATCTTTAAAAAAGCTTTAGAAAAGTTCCACAATAATACATCTAACTTTATTACTTTCGGAAATCTAACCATCCATATCAAGTATTAAAGTTATTTTTAAAGTGCCGCCATTTTGTAGAAGGTAAAGCTGTTGGCTTTATATTTTAGGGTTGTACACAGTTGTACACAGTTGTCCAGTTAATTTTAAAATTACAAATTATCCAGTATCACCTAAATCCTAAGCGGCAGGTAAAAAAGGCCTTAAAACAAAAAATATGAAATATCGCAATGTGACATCATTACACCGTAAAATTTTGTTTAAATATTTAAAATGTGCATTGATTTAAATTTACCAAAGAAAAATTACATATTTTATATTAGATTTAAAGTATGCGTGAGTTGCTAGAAACATATATTTTTAAAGTGAATTGTCTTGCTATTCGTATTGTATTGTATATAATTTGTAAGATTATAAATTAATTATTTATTTATACGACAAATTCCTGTGATTATATGTAGACTTGTCCTTTTGTTAAAATACATTAAAATGGTCCACTGGTAGTATATTTCATTGTAAATATCTTTAAATTAGGTGTTGTTTTGTAAAAACCCACTGCCAGAAATTATATAAATCTATAATTATATTCGTAGTGATAATAAAGATATACCAATAGAAAATGTAGTTTTAAAGCGGTACTATAGTCCAAGATCCGAATAGAAAGCTACCTGCACCCATCTGTTAACCGAATAAAACATTTTATAATATAGTATTTAAACAAAGGTAATGCTACAGAATTGCCTAAAAAATTATGGTCAACCACTTGAAACCTATGTTTAAATTTAAAAAACCCCTCAAATTTTTGTCACACCCTGTTTATTGGTAACCCCTATATTTTTTAATACATCTTAAGGCTGGTAAATAAAATATGTATTATTAAATAATACAAAATGTACCTACCAGAAAATTGTAATAAAATTTTCAAATTTAACAATTTCTTATGGCTTAATATTTTAAAGAGAAAAAAATTGTGTTATATAAATACTGCCATGTAAAGTAAAAAAAAAGAAAAATAAATTAGCATTATACAGGGCGTGTCAAAAATTTTGGGGTTATTTTTCTTATTTTAATATAGCTTTCACCATACTTTTTAGGCAACCCTTATTTTCATAATTTTCTAAAATAAATGTATCTATTACGTATCAAATCGCCGGTATTAGATTTATATTTTTAAAATGCGACTTTATGAAGAACTATACAAGTTATGGGTTAAAATAAGGTATATCTTAGTTGTAGAATAAAGTAAAAAAAACAATCAATAAAAGCCAATTTTAAAGGATTCCGCACCATTTACATTGAATATCGGCATCGTTGAAATTTTAATTGTGGTATATTAAAGTCCCATTCCTACTGGTATTATATTTAAAAAAATTTGGAAGGGGTCACCGGTAATATTTTTAATTTACGTGGAGGACACCGGTAATATTTTTAATTGAATTTATGACGTCACTGGAAGATATAAAAAGCGGGTTATATTACTTGTTTAATCCGCGTATTTTAATTAGTACCATTTCTCATTTAATTTAAGGAGTCAGCCTTTTAACTTAGGTGGCCTTTAATTTTTGAATTTTACGTTTTACGTACTGATATGAAATACCCATAAAAAATTGCCCATCAAGTACCACAAGTGCAAGAGGGACAGATATAAAAACTTGACATGTGCCCTGCACGTCTCTCGGAGAATCGAGAGAACAAGTGCAGGGCACATGTCAAGTTTTTATATCTGTCCCTCTTGCACTTGTGGTACTTGATGGGCAATTTTATGGTATTTCATATCAGTACGTAAAACGTAAAATTCAAAAATTAAAGGCCACCTAAGTTAAAAGGCTGACTCCTTAAATTAAATGAGAAATGGTATTAATTAAAATACGCGGATTAAACATTCCACCCACCAAAAACAAGGTTTTTAAAGGTACAGGATTAAACTAATTTTATAAATTTAAAAATTTCAAATAATAACTACAGCTAAAATATCCCAGGTAATTAAATATAAAAAAAAATAGATTCTAGAGAGTACTTATGCGAAGAAAAAAAAATTAATTAATGGGCAATGGACAAAGTTTGACCACTGGCCGTTGCATTGTACCTTTCGCGGTTCGAAGGGTAACAACTCTGACTACACCATCTTTTCCCGAATGCAGTGTGATGACGCGACCCAACTTCCACTGAAAAGGTGGACATTGATCATTTTTAATTAATACCAAACTGCCTACTTTTATATTTGACGTTTGATCTAACCATTTACCCCTCTGTTGAAGAGTATGTAAATATTCGTGTTGCCAACGTCGCCAGAAATCGGAATGCATTCGTTGGATCAACTGCCATCTATTTAAACGATTAAGTTTAAGATGCGTGGTATCAGGTTCAGGGATAAAATTATTTAATGGTTCCATTGTTATAAAATGAGCAGGAGTTAAAGGTTGTAAGTCATTGGGGTCGTTACTAACTTCACACAAAGGACGTGAGTTAAGTAAGGCTTCAATTTGAGTAAGAAGTGTGTTAAATTCTTCATAGGTAAGCACCTGCTCACCAATAACCCTATGAAGGTGAGTTTTGACTGATTTAACGCCTGACTCGGCCAGGCCATTAAAATGGGGAGCGCCCGGTGGATTAAATTTCCACTGGATCGAAACTGCCTCTGCAGCAATTTTAAAATATTCCAATAGTTGTCGGTTGGCGCCAATAAAATTGGTGCCTTGGTCGCTAAAAATTTCTGAGCATCGGCCACGACGTGCAACAAAACGTCTAAACGCTGCTATGAAGGCTTCTGAGGTAAGATCAGAGACAAGCTCTAAATGTATAGCCTTTACCGCACAGCAAACGAAGACACAAATATAAGCCTTTAAGGATTTTGCATTACGCGCCTTACTCATAGTAATTGAAATAGGACCAGCATAGTCTATACAAACAACAGAAAATACTTTTACTTGAGACACTCTAATAGCAGGAAGATCCGCCATTATTGGAGTGTAAGATTTTGGCTTAGCACGAAAACATCTAATGCACTGAGATAAGCATTTAAAGATTGCCGAACGTGGTGATAGGATCCAGAATTGCTGTAATAGCAAATACTGTAAGGTTTTATATCCTGGATGAAGATTTTCCTTGTGAACGTTTTCGATTATGAGTTCGGTAAGTCTATGAAACTTGGGCAAGAGCAAGGGATGCTTTTCGTTATATGGTAATGATGAATACTTGATCCTGCCACCCACCCTGAGGCAACCATCTTTGTCTTCGAAAATAGCTAGTTTTCGAAATGGTTTCGGTAGCAAACCATTTTTGTGAATAATGTTAAAAATATTAGCGAAGTGCTCGGTTTGAGCCTGTTTGACCAAGACTAAAAGTGCCTTTTGTTTTTCAACTGGGGACAACAGGCTCTTAGTGCGTTTTGTCTTAGTAAAATTTACAAAACGCAAAATATACGCCACTATGCGTATAATTTTGGAAAGAGACGAAAATCGATGTAACAATGAAATAAGAAAATTTTCATCATTAGCTATCATCAAAACTGTTTTCTTCTCTTCTTGAGAAACTCCTAAGAGTGAAGGCTCTGTAAAAGGAGGTTGGCCAGGCGAGTTGGACACCGACCTTTTAAGCCACAATGGGCCGTCAAACCACAGATTGTGGTTCACAAATTCTACTGGCATTAACCCACGGGAAGCACAATCGGCTGGGTTATCTGCGGAAGGTACATAACGCCAAGCCGCAAAAGGGAGAATTTCTTGTATATGTGAAACACGATTGGCCACAAAGGGTTTCCAACGATAAGCGGAAGAAGCTAGCCACGCCAAAACAACTTGAGAATCGGACCAAGCGAATTCAGCATCAAAAGTAATGTATCTGGAATATACATTTCTTATATAGACTAAGGTCACTTAATAAAACAGCTCCCAGAAGTTCAAGTCTCGGCAACGACTGGACTTTAAGTGGTGCCACTCGAGATTTGCCTAGAACTAAGAAAACCTGAGTTTCTCCAGAGACTTGTTCAACCCTAAAAATATAACTGCTCCATAGCCGTTTTCCGAGGCGTCACAGAAACCGTGTAATTCTATTCGAGAAGGTGTATCGACAAACGAACGTCTCGGAATTTTTAGCTTGGCCAGTTCTGGAAGTTCTCTTTTAAACTGATTCCATTTGTGTGAGATTGTGTCACTTGGATGATCATCCCAACCAATGTTTGATAACCATAGTTGTTGCATCAAAATTTTGGCGCACAAAACCACAGGAGAAACAAATCCTAGGACATCATAAATACGCGCTATTTCGGACAAAATACTTCGTTTGGTCATAGGACGCTCAATCACATTACAAGAGTAAGAAAATATATCCTCAGAAGGGTTCCACTGCAAACCTAAAACCTTAATAAACATAGGTCCTTCTTTATCAAAAGTACAAGGCATTTGTAAGTGTGAAGATGAAACAGATGACAATATTGCTGGGTGATTGCTTGCCCATTTTCTTAACTCAAATTGACCTTTTCCCAAAAGCTGTATGAGCTCTGTTTGGAGGGTCAGTAATGAATCCAATGAGTTTGAACCAACTACTGCGTCATCAACAAAAATGTTATATTTAAGAACCTCTGCTGCTCTGGGAAAGTTGTGTCCTTCAAGAGTTGCTAATTCTTGAAGGGTTCTAAGAGCTAAATAAGGGGAACTTGATACTCCATACGTGACGGTATTAAGAGCATACTCCTGTAGTGGCTCATCACCTGAAAAACGCCATAAGATTCTTTGAAAGTCCCTTTGAGAAGGGTGGATGAGAATCTGCCTGTACATCTGTCTGATATCACATATAAAAACGAAGGGGTGAAACCTAAATTGAAGTAGGATAGACGAAATATCTTGTTGTAACTTAGGTCCTGTAAGAAGAGTATCATTAAGAGATACGCCTGTTGAAGTTGCGCAGGATGCATCAAATACTACTCGTATTTTTGCGCCCTTTAAAATGCAAAAATGAGGAATATAGTAGGCTGAGGGGGAACGATACTGAGAAGTATCAAGCACAGTCATGTGACCCGACTGTAAATAGTCCTGCATAAACTCTGAATATGCGAGTTGTAATTTAGAATTTTTAATCAAACGCCTTTCTAACATATAAAAGCGCTTTAAAGCTTGTGAATAAGAGTTACCTAGGTGGGGCACTACTTGTTTAAAAGGCAAGGAGACAACAAAACGTCCTGATGGCTCGCGATATGTGGTTTCTTTAAAAAGACTTTCACATTTAAGCTCACTAGGATCTTTTGATGGGGGCTTGGAAATATTTTCCACTTCCCAAAATTTCTGAAGGACAGTATCGAGCGTTGGCTCGGTAGAAATATGAAGATTTATTAAAAAATTAGGTAAAGAGCAGCTGAGGCTCTGCCTTGTAAAATCCAACCAAAAACCGTTTCAATGGCCACAGGTTGATTGGGTTGGCCAATTATACGGCCTGAACCTAAAATATATGGCACTAACTCCGCACCAATCAGAATATCAATGGGCCCTGGAATGCAAAGTATGAATAACCATTTTTGGTTGTTCTGAACAAACTTTAGGCAAGATAATGGCTTCAAATTGAAAATGAGGCTGCGATTTTCCGCATGGCTTTATAAAACACTCTGTTATGCCACGGTTACATGAAGAAGACATGCTATTAAGACCTTCTATGGGGAGACTAAATTTTTTACGAGTTAAACCTAACCTATTGGCACACTTCTCGGAAATAAAATTGGCCATACTAAAATACGGACAGTCTGAAATCCGCCTCGGATATCCCTCACCTCTGCCTCTACTGTAGAAAGCAGAACAGTTGTTTGTCTAGAAACCAGCAGGCTAGAGCCTACCAGAGGAGGGGACTGAGTGCCGACTACCCCTGTTGGAGCATTTGACAATAAACTTTGTTCGTTTGAAGTGAATTGGGTGGTTGATGGTTGTAATTTTGTAGATGTGGACGGGTTGTCCATATTATTTGAAGGGACAATACTTTCTGTATTATGTCTATTAAAATGAAGTAAAGTATGATGAGGAAATTTGCATACTTTGCAGTTAGTAGTACTTTGGCACTTTTTTAAAGAATGGGGAACGCGTAAGCAATTTACGCAGTAGTTATGTTGCCTTGCTATTGTAAATCCCTCCTGGGGCGTTTTGGATAAAAAGTTGTGACATTTGCATAAGATGTGTGATCCTGTATATAGGATGCATTTTTAGAAATATTTGCATTATCTTCCTGCATGGTCATGAAGGAAGAAGAAGAAGAAGAAATGGCATTTCTCTTATTATAGGTATTTTGAATTGGTTTTGGGGAAGTATGTTTAGAAACAGGTGCCATTAACTGAACCGATTCTAAAGCTTTACAGTAAGATTCTAAAAATCCAACTAAATTCTTAAAAGTAGGTAGTTCAATATCTCTATGCTCTTTTTCAAACTCTGTGCGAGTAATGGTATCAAGCTTAGGCAATAACATGTTAAATAATAAAAAATCCCAGTGTTCCACCGCAAAGTTTAACGCTTTTAGGGCAGCCACATTCTCTAGAAATGTGTCTAATAAAAATCTAAGTTCCTTTGCTAAAGGCTTTTGGATACATGGTGCATTAAACATCTCATTGTAATGAGAGGTGGCTGCAAAACGCTTGTTTTGGTATCTTTTGCACAAGGTTTCATAAGCTATTAAGTAATTGTTTTCAGTAATAGGAATTCCTTTAATTAAATTTAGGGGTTCTCCCTTTAAAAAGAATGTAAATATTGAAATTTTTGGACGTCATTTAAAGTATTGTTATGGTGAATAAGACTTTTGTATAAATCGATAAATGACGGCCATAATTTTACATTACCCTCAAATACTGGTAAACTCATTTTAGGTACACGAGAATCAATTCTGGATGAAGTATCTGAGGTAGAGTTATTTAAAAAAGTAGCAGGAGCATCGGCAAGATAAATATCTTTTTAATTGATTTAATGGCATAGTAAGCAGTATCACCCTGCTTTCTGACTTTATCCTGAGCTAGAAATTCATCATCGCTTGATAAAAGCATTATAATCGAGTTATGAGCTTTACTAAAGTCGTCATACATCTGATCAACTTCGTCAGCTCGAACCAAAAAATCAACTTTTTCGAATCGTCATCTTTTGCCTTTACTCCAATACTATAAGACTCTTCTAATCTATTAAGAGCTAAAGATCTTTTCATAACTGCCCTATTAAATTTTTCACCACTCATGATGATTTGTTAATTATATAAAATATATAGCAAAGAATACCAAAACGTTTTATGGATTGTTTTAAAATATGTATTATTAAATGCCTCTTTAAATACCGAAACTTTAACAATATTTTAAATTTAAATATTGGGATTACACAGCTAATAAATACAAAGGGCTTTTAAATTATAAGACAAAAAAAAACAATAAGTTTTTATCACAATTTTTTCTTTTTGTTTTAATGTAATAATACTAGCCTACAAAACTTAGTAGGCCTTGGCCCGAGTTTGCCAATTGCCTCTGACGCTGAAAACGCGACTCCTCGCGTGAACGACGATCGCCGCTCGTATTCTACTTCCCGCGATGACGCGGTACCTACTGATCCCCGTACTACTCTAACGGATCAAACTACTCCCTGTAAGGATAACTTTTTTTAAGAAATTTGAACTGACAAATAAGATCCGGGCTCGAATGGATCAAAAATGAATGCGCAAGGTGGCCTTCACTATTAAATAAAAATATATATCGAATGAAGTGGACTGTATAATAAGATATTCAATCAATATCATTGATATATATTAATATACAGTCCACTTCATTCGATATATATTTTTATTTAATAGTGAAGGCCACCTTGCGCATTCATTTTTACTACAAATGGGTTTTTAAATCATAAATAGAATGTGCAAATTTGGGTTTTTCATTAAAAAATACATGTTTGAAAAAAAAACTAGCAAAAATTGTGCCTGTTTAAGGTTCTTTTAAATATAAAAAAATGTAGAAATAGTTTAAGTTACATTTTTTATTGCAATTTTATTCCTTTAATGAGTTTTTAAGGTTTAGGTTTTTAAAACAGTGCTTTCACGTTTGCTCAGATCATGTGATAATTCTCAGCAGTTTTTTTCATGGTAAATTTATGTATACAGGGTGGCCCACGTAAGAATTTAAAATGTAATGGGGGTTTCCGTTAAAAAAAAAAGTTGTGTTGTCGTTTATTTATTCCATTTAGCTGGAAACTGCATCTAAGCCTACAAAAATATATTATTTATCACTCATTCACTGCTTTTACTTTCGTCTCCTGTGTCATTTTGGTGTATTGGCTGTTTAAACCGTACAATTGTTGCGGATCTTAAGTGTTTGAATTTTAGCTGTTTTTTTTTGTAGGGGCAATCTATAGTTTACCGACTATTAATCTTACGACCCCACACCTGAGACCATTTTTAACAACCACCCCTATAATTATTTATTAATTATTTTTGTTTCTTTTTAGCTACTGTTTTTGGCCAAATCTGAAAGTAGAAAAAGCGTATACAATTTTATCGGGTCTGGGTTTTTTGCAAATACTGCATATATCATATCAATTTAGCTTATTATTTACTTTTTAATTAAAATAAAAAATCTTATTTAATGCATGGTATTTTCATAATAAGAGCAGTCAATGATGACTAATGGAATTGTCAATAAAACTGCATAAATCCTAATTTTCTTAATCTATGACTGATGGCTTGTCCCCTTAAATAAATTAATTTCGTAAATTTGAACTCAGGATTGGTGCATTTTTTAAGAGTCGTCCATAGATACAGGCCCAAAGTACCAGAAATTTAGATTAAAAATTTGAATATGGTTATCTTTTAAACTAAAAAAATAACGAAAACATTTAACAAGCACGCAAAGCAAGTAAAAAGGGAAATTGGCGAATCCGGAAAAAATGTTGAGATTCCCAACTTCTCTCCAGAGCGCTTACTGATTTGTTACTTTATTAACATGGCTGCCGACAACTCAGTGAAATTTCGAATATTGTAGTCACGAAATTTCGAATCTTTGCAATTCTGAAATATTTTACGGTATATGAGGACTAGGTATAACCCAAATTGTGCAAGACAAAACTCATAGTATAACACTTGCATTAAACAGATTATTTGAAATTAATATGAAGTAACCGAATGGACTAAACTTACTAACTTCACTGGCTGAGCTGATCTTTCTGCACAAAGTTTAACTTATACTAACAACACTTATTTGACTGTAGTTTATCACTGACACTCTATACTTGGATGTGTTAAATCTAGAATCTTTTTTTTCAGCTGCCTATAGAGTTTTGATTAGTTAGGTGGTAAAAGTATTTCACAGATTGTCCTTGAACTTCTGATTCAATGGGCCAGGTAAATAAAGCTAATACTATCAGTGGCGGCTCGCGGGTCTAAAAATAGTTGTAGTGCAGGAAGGAACAAAAGCGCATTCACCATTTTAGCAAAATTGAAAATACTCAACCATCAAAAGTCTAAGTAAAAAGTCTTAATATCTAAACTTACCTAAATTTTATACACCAAATCAATCCTATCTTTTGATGCAGCAAATTTACCAATTATATCTTCATAAAATGGTTGAGTTCATATCAGTTCCTGTAGAAGCTCCTTTTGAATTGAAATATTGGCCAAAGATAAAAGTCTATCTTGGGATATAGTGTTTCTTAAGAAAGTTTTTAATGCTTTGGTGAAGTGGCACTTCACATACTACACCTGAATAGCGGCCACTGAATCCTATAGAATTTGCTTTTTTGTTACGGGCAATTTTGTATGTTTTATCTTTTACTAATGTAAGTAAAAGCATTTGCTTAGCTTTATTAACTTGACCCAATACCTAATCATTCAAATTTAATTATTTATGAATTACTTTTGAAATACTTAATAAAAAAATGTTGATCTATCTATATAGAGCTTTGGTGGAATCCCTACTATAATACGGAATGTGTGGAGGTCTGTATAAAAACTCTCTATATCCTCTTAAAATAATTCAAAATTATATTCAAAAAATCATTTACAAAAAAAAACAGAAGATATTCTATGCAATTATTATATTCTGCAGAAATCCTTAATGCTCGATCCCTTTTTGTTTATTCTGTATGTATTTTTGTTCATAAAAAATCTAAATTAAAAAATATATTGACCATTCTCATGAAACAAGATCCAAAACCACCAAAAATTTATCAATTCCTAGTAGCAATACCAATATTAATAATAGATCAATTAACTACCCATATAACATTTTTTGCCGGCGTTGTACATTTAATTTACTGGCATTGCCAACACTCTTTAATGGCAAGGCATTGGCAAAAAGGTATCAAAAAGACGCGAAAGTGGGCAATTGGCCGTTATTAGGCCACGTGTTGCAGATAAAGTGATGGCATCCGTCATTAATAAGTTATTGGCAAAAAATGCGTTTAAGATGATGGCATCCATCATTAATAAGTTATTGGCAAAAAGACACGAAAGTGGGCAAATGCAGATACTCCCAAGCAGCAAGCTGACGTCTTATTGACGAAAATTGTCGCATATACTTTTTTTGAAGCTAAAATGATGCGATATTTTATTTGAAAATTAAAATAGGAAAAAACTCCTTACTGCATGCAATTTCCTTGCAATGCAAAGTACCATCTCTCGGAACACTGTACAACTTGGAGATGCAGATTTTTACACTAGCCGAAGATATTTCTTTCAAAGCTAAGTGAGATCACCTACCGCAGACCGCTCTCGAATTACTTTTGTCTAATGGGTACGGTTTAGACGATAAAAAGCGAAGATATTGCAGAAACGTAGTAGTTTATTGTCCATTACGCCATCTATCGGTAAGTCAAAAAAACTATTAAATATATATAATATTTTTATTAACACGTCTTTAAAACTTTTAATAAAGTTTTAAACAAAATGTTTACAGCTCCAAACAGTCTACTTGAATATCTTGCCTTCTCGACTAGCCATCACCAATTAATCACACAACACACACTTATTAGGTAATGAATACATTTAATTATGTCTATTAAAAAACTCTTTTATTTAAAAAAGAAACTAAAAAGCTAGAAAACCACGTAGAAAACAAATGCACAAAGCGGTCGTACCTTCGGTCGAAATTAACGTAGCTAATTTTACCATCATTTTATTTTTATTCGCTCCAAAATACATAATAAACATTTTGTTTGACCTAATTTTATTTGTATGATTTTTAACAATAAAATGTTATGAAAAGGCCATTTCCTTTAAATTATGTAAAAAAACATAAAATAATGTTGTTTAGCTGCCATTATAAATAAAACAGATCAAAAAAATTGCTTTAATGTTAGTTAAATACCAATGTTAATAATATGGTTTAAAAAGTATGAATATGCGTTGAAGGTTTGCCTTCAAAAATCCAATATTTATTTGCCTGCAACAAAAACGCGTGCTTTATTTAATCAGGATTGCTATGCCGCCATTTTTGTATGCTTGCCGGCAATTCGCCTGCATGTAAAATTTATTGGCAATTAAGTGTTTATTTAGGGTTGACTTTTTAATGCGTATAAGATGTTGGCATAATATTACCACCAATTGTCAATGCTTTACTATCAATGCCAATATGAAAAATGTACATTGCCGGCAAATAGTGTTTGCTGGGTATCTAGCACCTAAAATTTATAACCAAATTCCAAAAGAAATAAAAACATTGTGAATATTAAAAATTTTGGCAATTTCTGTAAAGAATTTATTTCAACAAACCCTCAAAAATTTGATTTATTATTTTAACTGTTACTGTAATATTACTTATTACTGATTAAACTAAGAAGATTGGAGTGTGCACATACAGGAGTTCACTCTCCTAGGTGCATAGTATTATCATTAATGTGCAATAAATTATTATTATTTAGAATTATATTGTTATAACATGTATATTGTAAAAAAAAACAAAATACTGTAATATATTATTATTGTTATTATTATATATTTTTAATTCCTTTAAAAAGCCAATTAAAAGAGATTTGAGTAACAAGAACTAACTTGACCATGACTTCAGGCACGTTAAATTTTATAAAAAAACCCTCTACATATAGAACTCGGATGCGTAAAATTAAGAATGTTGCAAAATGTTCAAATTAAATGTGAAGAACTTTCAAAAATTTCAAATTTTGCGTTTTTTACAAAAAAATACAAAATATTTTATAACAGCACCATTATAATCTGATTAGGAACAAATAGGAGATAACATCGCTACTTTGGAAGAAGACCGACACAAGTCAAAAAAATTTAATTTTCATTTTTTGTATAAAACACAACGTAAAAATGGTATATTTTTATATGCAAGAGTTTTACAAAGGTAACTCGTACGGCCAGCAGCGCTTATTACAGTCTTGAAATTTTGGAACTTGTTTGACCATTTGGCAAGACTGTTACAAGTCAAATATACCTGAGTGGCTTTCCAGTGACGCAAATAGAGCGCTCCCGAGTAGCTCAGGAGCATTTCGTTCTAGTTTATGGCGTTCCAGTGGCGGAAAGTGTTATGCACCTGAGCTACTCCGTTTGTCTTTCCCCTCATGCACCAACCCCACTTTTGGTTTTTGTGCTTCACACATGTTTTTTATGGTTAAGGATGGATTTTTTAAAATTATTTATTTAAAATGGAATGAGATATTTAAAAGAAATTATTATTATAAAGCCAAGAAAGGTTAAAAACAACGAAATTTTAAAATTTCCTAAAGTATTTCTCTTTCCTTGTCTAAGGATGCGTTCCAGTGACTAACTTTTTAGAGCAGTTTAAGAGCTTCAAGCCCTGGAGCGTGACGCACAAAAATTTTCGTCACTGGAAAGCTACCCTGGGTTGATTTAAGGGGTAGTACGCATAGATAACCTACATTTAGATCCGCAGTGGCAAGAAGTATTTTTCGGATTTTTACGACCGCGCGCAGTGGGTGGACGAACATGCGCACTTAAAAGCCGTTGCAAAATACAAACACCAGCACCCCGTACCCTTCGTCCGCGGTCTGACCGTAAAGCTCATTAGCTACCGTACTTCGAACAGAAAACCAGGACGCGGTCAACACATTCTTTCCTATAATGCGAATAGTTTGTTTGGGTCCGGGTGCGTTTATGGTATTTTTCAAGGTATAAGAAACTGACCTGACGTGAGGCGGCCTAATGCCATGCAATAAAGCTATAAAAGTATTGGCCGTGACAGGGTCGGGTCTCTCTACCTGATGACTTTATACCTGATAAATCCCTTTTTGTGGCCGAGTTGGGCGATGCCCTATTATATATTTTCTGAAATATTGTCAGTTATTATTATTAAAGTCTAGAGCGAAAGTGTTTTTGAAGATGTCCAGTGCCAAAACCGTTTCAGGCAATAGCCGAAAGTGTTTGCCTGTCGAGGCAAAAGTAATTGTTAAAAGTGTTTATTTAAAGTTAGTAGAGCGAGGCCACGAAAAACATTTTTCATTAAAGGAAACATCAACTTTAACCGGCGTTCCTCAAAGTACAGTGTGGAAAATTGTGAATAATACTATTAAGCCTAGAAAAATGCGAAGAGACAGTGGTGCACCTAAATCTGTTGATGTATGCAATGAAGATCTAATCCGCCGGAAAATTTATCAGATGTACGAAGAGCAGAAAGTTCCAACATTATTATCGCTCTCAGCGAGGCTATCCGAGGATGATTGCGGCATAAGTTGTTCTACTACAACGTTGTGGCGCACTCTACGTCGTCTGGGGTTTTTATTTAAAAAAATAGACAAACGGCAAGTTATAATGGAATCACACCGCTTGCAACAACTTAGAATAGAATTTCTGGAAAAAATAAGTAAGGCTAGATCGGAAAATCGAACGATAATATACCTAGATGAGACATGGTATGATACCCATGACACACCAAGTAAAGGATGGACTGATAAATCAAAAAACTGTCACACTAAAGCTCCGTCAAATAAAGGCAAAAGAATAACAATTCTTCATGCGGGGTCAGAAAACGGCTGGGTACCAAATTGTTTATTCTTGGCAGCCAAAAACATTTCAGATTCCAGCTTAGATTACCACTGCGATACAACTGCTGAAGTTTTTGAGGACTGGTTTCAAAACAAATTATTACTGAATATACCACCAAAGAGCAGTTTTGTGATGGATAATGCATCCTACCATAGTCGCCAGTTGAATAAAGTGTCAAGTTCCACCAGCAGAAAAAAGGAAATACAAGACTTTTTGTTCGACCGTGACATTTATTTCCATGAAAGTTATAATGTTAAACAATTGTTAGAGGTTTTAAAATGTTACAATTTCAAAAAGAATACGTTTGCGATAATATTGCAGAGGCAGCAGGTCACGAAATAATTCGGCTTCCGCCATATTACTGCATTTTCAATCCCATCGAGTTGATATGGCATCAACTTAAGTCTAATATACGCGCGCACAATAATACACCAACTTTAAATCCTAGTGTAATTATACTGATAAAAAAGAAATCGAACGTGTAACCGCTGAAAATTGGAGAAACTGTACTGAACACGTTAAAAAAATTGAAAATTCTTATCGCTCTATGTATATGAATATAAATAGTCTAGAACCTGTAAAAAGAATGATTATTAATTTGGAAGATAGTAGTGATAGCGAGTAAGATATGGGTGTGTTTTATTTTGTTCTTAAATGTAAGTATTATTTACTGTTAAAATATTATAGTATAATGTAAATTTTGGTTTGTTTATTTTATTTGTATAATGTATGTATATATAATGTAAGTACTATTTACTGTTAAAATATAGTATCACTGTAAATTTTGGTTTATTTAGTTTCCAACCAACTTTAAAATATTAAAAATAAAGAATAATTAATAAAATAAAAGAAAAAATAATTTACTTAGTGCTTTAACTTCTTCATCGGGTATAGTACGGCCCTGCACGGTAAACCCGAGAAGATTTATGGTTTTATTGCATTCCACGCCTAAGTCAAGTCAAGTCAGTTTCTTATACCTTGAAAAATACTATACCCTTAACTGGCTTGCGTATAAACCGGTTTTTTCGCCCATGAAATGTAACTTTTGTTTCGCGCAGGTTATAACATTAGCAATCCATCGAGATCAGTGGTAGTACGACATTAGCTCCAAATAAAGTTAACTACCGAGTGGCGTTCCAGTGACGCAAATAGAGCGCTCCCGAGTAGCTCAGGAGCATTTCGTTCTACTTTATGGCGTTCCAGTGACGGAAAGTGTTATGCACCTGAGCTACTCCGTTTTTCTTTCCCCTTGCCCCTCATGCACCATCCCTTCTTTTGGTTTTTGTGCTTCAAACGTGTTTTTTATGATTAAGGATGGATTTTTTTAAAATTATTTATTTAAAATGGAATTAGATATTAAAAAGAGATTATTATTATAAAGCCAAGAAAGGTTAAAAACAACGAAATTTTAAAATTTCTTAAAGTATCTCTCTTTCCTTGTCTAAGGATGCGTTCCAGTGACTAACTTTTTAGAGCAGTTCAAGAGCTTCAAGCCCTGGAGCGTGACGCACAAAAATTTTCGTCACTGGAAAGACCCTCAGGTATAACATAATCCAGGCTAAAACAGCTTAAAGCCGGCTGTCTATGAGAGCGGTTTTCCGCTCGCGGATGATTATTCAGCGTTGTGATTGGTTAGTGCAAATTTGAAATGGTTTTCCCGCCAATCACAACGCTGAATTATGATCCGCGAGCG
The DNA here is from genome assembly GCA_014170235.1 of Listronotus bonariensis. Lineage (NCBI taxonomy): Eukaryota > Metazoa > Arthropoda > Insecta > Coleoptera > Curculionidae > Listronotus > Listronotus bonariensis. The sequence goes on along the minus strand of JACEGR010003460.1, from coordinate 3,836 downwards.
GAAACCGCTCTCATGAACAGTAGGCTTAATGCTAAAAATTTTTATTACCGAGATATTTCAATTACAATTGTATTGAAACTTTTAAAAAGCATTTTCTCAAAACTTCGCTTTTTAGAGTTGTGTCGGTCCTCTTCCAAAGTAGCGCCATTAAGCCAAAATATTTTTAAAAATCACGTTTGTATTTTAACTTAATTTCTTTGAGAGAAATATGTTTTATTAAAAATCAAATTTTTTATTAATTATAATAATTATAATATTATATATAATTATTATACTTTTCGCCCAAGTTAACGGACCTTTACTACTACAGTTAAAAGCCGAATGATGAATCTTTAGTTATGGGTATCTAACCTATTTCATAAGTTCATAGTAAAAAATTTGTTTACGTCTTTAATCTATGTTTACGTGTAATTTTGATAACAATTTTTACAATAACTTTTGCTACTTTTACAGTCGCTCTACAATTTTAAAATAAAAAATGTTAAAAGCAGTAGTGTTAATTGGGGGTCCCCAAAAGGTATGAGACTATCTTATTCTCCTTTTTTGTTTATATACAAATTCTTTTAAAAACTGTAAATTTTTAGGAGATATGAGGAGAATTTTTACTCCATGTTTGTAATTTATGAATTTTAAATGATTTTTATTGAAAATGTTTAATTTATATATTTTATAATATATTATATTTTGGGTAATTTTCTAGAAAATGGGAGCAACTCCGATTTTGACGGAAATTTGGTACACGGGGGTTTTTAGGGCGCTGATCACGAATCCTGAAAAGAATTATTTGGCGGTCACGTTTCGTTCTCCGAGATATCCATCATCAAAGTGGATATTTGAACTAACCTTATTTTACTGTATTCCCCCTTCTTTTTGCACACAATTGCTTGATTTAAAGCTAAAGTGTCACACAATATTTGATTTTCACCTTTTAAAACCCCGTTTTTCTACGTTTTTACATTATTTTTGAATTAAATTGCGTGGCTTTTCTTTGATAATCCGGCAACCATACATACACATAGGGCTTCATGGCAAACTGGGATTAAAATGATTCAAAGTATATGGCTATGCAGTTTTAATGCAAAAATAATGTAAAAACGTAGAAACAGGCTAACAAGGTGAAAATCCAAGCTGATTAATGTGTTGGTTAACAAATCAGTAGGCAATGCTGAAAGGAGAATGTAGTGAAAGTAAGGTGTGAGTTCAAATATCCACTTTGATGTATCTCGAGACAGCGACGCCGAACCATGCTGCGGTGTGATCCAGCTACCCGTATACAGAGGCACACGTCCAAAATCAGAGTCTCCCATTTCTAGAAACCACCATATTTGATTAAAAGACTTCAGAAATTGTAAGAAACTCTTAAAACTGTGATTTATCAGAAACTGCGTTTTGATTTGGAGCTCAAATAGGGTTTTAGATACCTACTCCTGGTATGACTAAAATGTTTAGCTTTTTAGTATTATAGTAAGTAGGTATAAGTATATTGTTTACAACTGTGTTAATGATTTTTAGGTAATTGTTTCAATAGTTGCAGCAACTCCAATTTTAATCATATTTTGTATTTGATCTGCATGGAGTAAGGTGTAGATTAAGGTTTTTAAAAGGTGCTTAGCTTTAAAATAAAAATTGTTTACCGAAAGTAAATGTAGGTTAATTTGGTGGGAATACATACCTATGTCTGAATTTTGTGAATAAACTTATTTTTTGTGGGGCCGTTGAATTTAAAGTAACCATACATCCCGATTTTGGCGGGACAGTTCCTCTTTTGCGGGACTGACCCAAGCCCCTCCGATTTTTGAAAATGTCCCGACTTTTGGTAGGAGTGGGTGTAAACAAAGAGATCAAAAGATTTTCGCGGAGATTAGGACCTGTTTTTTCTGCTCTTTAAAAAATTTGGGAGATAAAAAATAAACTTTATGAATGAGTTGACACATTTTAAAAGTGAGGACTTTATTTTTTGGTATTCAAAAAAATTTAGGGGAACTAATTTCCATCTTATTTCATTTTTTCCATTTGTCCCGATTTTAATGATTGAAAATGTGGTTACTTTAGTGTAATCCTCTTGAACGACATAAATGCGGATTGCGGATGTGTCCTCCGCTTGTCGAATATATCTACTTTGCAAATTTACAAGTGAATAGGCTGCCCTTGAAATTGTCTATGCTTAGGAAAAACTCTGTTTTGTTGTCTAATATTTATATTTTTGTTTTAGGGACCAGATTTCGTCCATTATCTTTAGATATTCCCAAACCTCTATTTCCTGTAGCTGGTTTACCAATAATTCAGCATCATATTGAAGCCTGTACCGCTATTAATGAAGTAAAGGAAATATTAATTATAGGTTTTTATCCTACTAGTCAGTTACAGCAGTTTGTAAATGATATGCAATTGCAGTATAACATTACAATTAAGTAAGTTAGGTTTATTAGGTTAATCCACATTTTAAAACATGGAACACTGTCATCATTAGTTAATTTTTCTGTAGTGAAAAAAAATGGTATATTTGCTAATAAAAACATACAATATGTCAATTTAAAAAGTATCAAACTTAAGATGTTAGCCTCTATTGAAAATCTAAAAAAATGCAAAAACATGGGTTTCTTAGGGACACTTTGTATGTTTGATTTTAATCAAATTGTATATACTCTTTATTTATTTATTGGTAATAATTACACTACATAAGTGTTTTTACACGTCAGTTTACATTAATTAGACAAGAAACATTTAAAAATATTCTAAAATTTTCCTAAACATTATACTCAATAAAATAAAAAAATACAGTTAAATCACAATAACACTGACAGTCAATCCCAATTATTAAAAAGTATTTAAACTAAAACAATAATGTTTTACTGAAGTTTAGCCGTCACGAGAGTCCTAAAATATTTTTTTTCCCTCTTAAAGTCAAAATAAAAATTAACTAAAAAATAAAGCCGCTGCTCAGGTATTCATTCACAGAAAAAAGGCATGTTTTAATAGGTACTTTTTTATAGTGTTTCTAAAAATCTTGTCGTTTAAACATCTAATGCACTGCAGAAGTGCATTAAAGTATGTTATACAGAAGTAATTAATCCCACTCCTGGATCTCCCAAGTCTATGAAAGTCGTGGATTAAATCCTGACTGTTAAGAGTATTATAAATATGGATTTGTTGATTGCTTTGATACAAGTGAATGTTTTGTTTAATAAACATGAGGCACTGGAAAATACATAAACAGGGAAGAGTAAAACGCCCCAATTTGATAAAATATCGTCTACATTCTTCCCGGTAGCCAATATTAGCAATTACGCGAATGCATCTCCTCTGCATTGTAAAAACTTTAGCAGCATGGTCTGAATGTCCTCACCCAATTAAAGCATAAGATAGCCTTGATGCAAAATTTCCGTGGTATGCACAGAGTCCAACATCCAAGGATACACTTTGAGAAAGATCCCTTATTAAAAACAATGCTCTCAACATTTTTTACAATTTTGCACTAACCAATCACAACACTGAATTATCATCCGCGAGCGGAAAACCGCTCTCATGGACAGCCGGCTTTAAGCTGTTTTAGCCTGGATTATGTTATACCTGTAGTTAACTTTATTTGGGGTTAATGTCGTACTACCCTTTAAATCAACCCAGTTATATTTGACTTGTAACAGTCTTGCCAAATGGCCAAACAAGTTCCGTTTTTTTTAAATAAAATTTAACGTGCCTGAAGTCATGGTCAGGTTAGTTTTTGTTACTCAAATCTCTTTTAATTGGCTTTTTAAAGGAATTGAAAATATATAATAATAACAATAATAATATATTACAGTATTTTGTTTTTTTTACAATATACATTACGGTGCTTT
>JACEGR010003459.1:0-104563 GCA_014170235.1 Listronotus bonariensis | reverse complement strand
ATAAAATTTTTGTATTAGACACGTGAGTTATTACATATAAGTCACTTAAGAAAATTACCTCTCTTAAGTTAAACTTTTTCTTGCGTGACTTATATGTAATATAACCTTCACTTATCTAATAAATAACTATTATCCACCGTTTTAAGTGATACCAGTTATCACTTAAAAACGGTTGGAGATAGATATCATAGGAAACGTCGTGTATCAGTTTAAAATAAAGATAATGAAAGTCCAAGAAAGTAGTATTGTGGATAATATACAGAGTACTCCATTTAAAAAACACAAGTTTAATATGGATCTTTTAACACGCTTTTATTAGCTTGGGTTGTATCTTTCTATCTATCTATCTATCTATGTAACGGAATCTTTGAGCCTAATTTTACCAACTCCCAGCGATTCAATTTCTTTGAAACTTTGCACACGTATCAAGGACCGATGACAATGCAATAATTTAAAAACAGTATCCCGTTATCCTGATTAGGACCGCCAGGATAAATAAATTCCTTTACAGATCCTCTGTGTCCTAATACTACTCTTGACAAAATGGCGAAGGAATTTTTTAGTGAATAAACTGGAGCATTTATTTTTAAAAACTAATTGATATATCGAACTAAAAATGAAAAATAAATAATAGTTTAAAAAACTAAAAAACACGCTTTTATATGCAACCGAACTAAAAATTAGAAAATAATTTTTCATTACAAAAAGTTTGTCACTTCAGAATAAAAGCGTGGGGTGCTTAATATATTAAATGTTATAATTATTCTATTTGCAAATATCTATGAGGGAAAAGTTATGAAAAAATAGTAAAATGCACCCCACGCTTTTTACTCTGAAGTGACAAACTCTTTGTAATGAAAAATTATTTTCTAATTTTTAGTTCAGTTGTATATAAAAGCGTGTTTTTTGGTTTTTTTAAACTATTATTTATTTTTCAACACCTTGCACATTACTCCATATTTTTAAATTTTGCTTTCAAAGTAGCTACGTATGTTCATACAGCGTTTAACCATTTTCAGTCCCCGGGCCCCTAGAAAATCAAACACATAGGACCCCCTTAATAAAAAACACAATTAAATTAGGACAATTTATTGAACTACTTATAAAATTATGATTTTTTTTATAATTTTGACATTTATTTATTAATTTAAACGTCCATAGATAAGACCGCGGACCTCCCAACACATGCTTGTGGGCACCCAGGGGTCCAGGGACCACAGGTTAAAGAACGCTGGTATAAAAGAATATTTCTAAAATATATAACCGTTTTTGTATTAGAGACCAATGCGTGTGCATTTTGCAACCTTGTATATACAGTGACCGACAAAAATTTCGCAACATGTGATTTTTGTTTTTATTTAAAATAATACATAAATATGTTTTTGCTAACAATCGCCTCTGCATGTCCGATAAACTAAACATTGATTTTGATATATCGAACGCGGGGTCTGGCGGAAACTCTAATACTGAAATAAACTCACAAAATGTTTGGGTATGTCACACAATATTTAAAAAAAAAGATAATTAATATTTAGGATTTAATTTTAGCCTAACCTATATGCAAAATTTATAGCATGTAAGTTTAAAAACTTTAATTTACCATTTTTTACATATTAGTTAAATAAAGTAAAACTGTATCATTTTAATTTATCCAAATAGTTTAAGAACTTAATATTATTTGTTTTAGTTATAATAAGAAATACCGGGTGTTTCTCACAAGTGGTTCCCCCTATAACTTTTTACTTTTTACCGTTAAAAAATGAATTTTTTAGGTAGATCGTTATTTTAAATAATTGTGGATTGGTTGATCTATTTACTTATTTTCTATAACTTTTGGTTTAACCAGAAATGACTGCTCTGAATTAAAAAATAAAAATAAATTTTTGAAAGGAAAATCGTCAAAAAATTACACATGAGTTGTCATTATATTTAGAATGTCATACTTTATCGAAATAAGATTAAATATATCAGTTTTGGCATTTAAAATTTGAAAGTAGCAGTCATTTTCGGCTAAATCAAAAGTAATAGAAAATTAAGAAACACCCCGTATTTTTTTGATTGTTATAACAATTAACAAAGAAAAAAAGAACTTGGTCTATTTATTGAAATAGAATACCTGCTGCCACAATGGTTTATTTCTAAAAACCTTTTCGGTATTTTACCAAGAAAAACACTAAAGGTTTCAAAAATAGTAAAATTTGTTGTCATTAATTATGATATTCACAAGTAAAAATGACCCTTTTGTCAATAATTAGTTTCGGCGTAAGTATAAAACTAAAATAAATACCAGATGCAATGGGTAAAAAGTAACCGGCATTCAAATTCAGATATTATATATTTTTTTGAGACTTTTGTTTATTCTTAAAATTAAAAAATAGATATGTTTCTGGAAAAACACTTGCGATAGGTTATATTGATACACTGTGAACCTATTTTAATCTCACTTCACAGTGTCTCAATATTATATTCGTCAACACAATTCCTCTATACAGTATGTTCACGAATGGACTTTTCAATAGCCGTAATGAACACACATTTTTATGTCTAAAAAATCGTGTATGGTAAATGCTTTTGCTTTAATGCTATTAAAAAAACAACCGCTTTCAAGAAAAATCACCTTTTTCATTAACCTTTCAGAAACGATTATTAAAGGTAAAGCAGGATATTAAGGATTTTCAAAATACAACTTTTATGAATAGCAATATTTTTGGTTTATTTGTGTTGTGTTTTTTGTGGTATAAAACCCATTTGTCGACATACGGTATAGTGGCTGGGCCACTAATAAAATGGACTTCATAATAACTAATTAAAACCTTTAGTCTAACGGTCGTATTCCCCAAGCTCTCCACAACTTTATCATTCCGATAAGGTTAGTGACAGCTTGGTGAGTACGACCGTAAGAGCCAGTGAATGGCAGACCGTCAGTATATTACCAAAGCTCATATTTTGCCTAATGACTCTCTTGTACCTACCTTACATGAGATGGGGCTTCACTAAGCTGAAAGTGGGTAGCTATGACGACCAAAAAAATATTTGCAGACGATATAGCTGATTGTAGACTTTTTGAAAATGAAAAAAAATCTTCCACGAAATTACAACCAGCTAAATTTTCTGCCAATATTTTTTTTGGCCGCATTAAATATACTCTTTAATGTGTACAAACGGCAGCTTAGGTAAAAACAGTTGAACGTGGTCAAGTTTAAGGTACCTACCTTACCTGAGTGACGTCATAGCTACCCTTGCTTGGCTTAGTGTCTCCCCATTTCATGTAAGGTAGGTATAGGAGAGTCATTAAGTAAAATATGAGCTTTGGTAAAAAACTGACGGCTTGCTATCCACTGGCTCTTAGACTACTTTTTAGGGAGGTTTCTTTTGATGTGTCTACCACGAATATTCATACAGCGTGAACTGAACGGTTTCGTTAATCGGCAATGCGTGGAAAGGAAACGTCTATTGACTAGCCAGTAAAGGTTAAACAGAGAACGAAGTCAACTAAAACGCAAGGGGACGTAAGCAACTCCCACGCATCTCCCACTTTCATCATTTCAAACGATATCGCTGATAAATTACGCCCACTGCTTTAATAGTGAATAATAAAAGTTCATTTTTATTTTATTTTCTTTCATGTTGCTGCGGAGAACGTGTATCAAGGTTAGCCTTAAATTCAAATAATATTACGCGCTTTTGGCTCATCAGGGTATGCAAAAATATTGTCCAACGACTTCTTGGGCACTATCCGCATAAGAATACCATTTAATAGGTAACATTAATTTTTTGTTCGGTAGTGAACATTTTTTAACTACTGTTTACCGGCAAGGTTTAAATGGTAATAAGGAGTCGTAAAAAATGCGTACATATCAAAACAAATTCTGTGACGTTTCGTGAGAGGCCATCAGTCCCACTTTGTCGATGTTTTACTCGGCAATGTACCATATTAGATAGCTTAACCTGTATGTAAAAAAGCGGCGCTTCAAACCAGCCTGTCATTTTTGGCATGTTTCTGGTGTTGGACTGAGCAAATGCGTCACTTTTTTATTTGACAACTTTATCACATTATTTAACATGCAACTTTTAAATATTGTGCCCAAAATGGTAAGAATTGCAATCACGAAACCCGCACAGTTCGGTACCCGAAACATGTCTCTGAGCCTTATGAATTTGTGACTATCACCCTTACCATTTTTCGCAGAATGTGCATGTAAAACATTGTGTTAAACTTGTACGGCAAAAAAGTGACGCCTTCGCCCAGTTCGAAACCTAAAACATGTTTTAATGACAATTTAGCCCACTAAACTGCCCTTCCATATATGGCGGTATGATTATTCGTGATGAATTTGTCAAAAGGAACCCCCTAAAGTGGTTTTCAATGGGTTTTCATCATGAAGTGTATTTCATTACCTGGCCAGGCACTAGTGTGTGTACAGAATGTAAAAAAGTTTGGCGAAAAAGTTTTTCAAATCTCATTTGAAATTTTATTAACGTTGGATTTACAGAATTTCCATGCTGTTTTCTAATGTTTATTAGTTTTAAAACGGTAACGATATGGGACTTGTCAAGTTTTTAATATGCTAATAAATGTTTATTGATTTTTTTTATGGTATTTTAGAGTTACTTATGAGATCTGTAAGAAAAGTATTCGCCTTTATTATCCATCCCCTTAAAACCGTTTTGCAACCCATTCTGGATTTTGCTATTGATGGCTGGGAAATTATTAGAGGTGGATTATTATCTTTCCTTAAAGTTTTTAAGTGGATGGGACAATTTGTATCTAAAATAACGGGAGGAATTGGAACATTAATAGGAAAAGCTATAAGGTAGGTAAAAAGGCAGTAGAGAATAAAAACGTTTAAGTAAATTTTTCAACGACCGGTAAAGAGTTAGCTTGAATATTATGAACATAAATAGGGATTTGACCATGCCGAGAACACCAACAGCACAAGACCACTATATGTTTTCTAAAAGTCAATTCTACAAGCAATTCAAACAAAAAGAACGCATCCAAAAAACATTAAACGACCTCAGTAAAATCGATTGTTTCCGGAGCCTTGGTACCCATATAATATTCTCACACTTTTGAAACACCCTAGCATATCACGTGGCGATTCTTACAAACGCTTCTGCTATTTCAAACGAAGCTAAGTTTTTATGAAGTTTTCAAATATCATATAAAAAATTACAGGTATAGTTAAGCCCATCGGTGGACATACTAAAGATTTTTCAGGAAGAACTTTTAGTTTATTGTTGGTCTTTAATTAATGTAATGGGTATTAAGTGCTGCAAAACTAAAATTTAAATTTAAAAATATTAATTTATTTAGGGTGACATCTAAATATCTAATTAGGGAAGACAAATTTAACGAATTTGAAGTGCCAAAATCTCGAACACCAACGATGTTTACTAAGGTCATTTTATGTTTTTCTTAATGCTTATGAGATGTTTCATCAGCTCCTTAGTAATATCGTTGACTTTTCGGACACCCTGTATATTGAAAAAAATATTAAAAAATAAGTTTAAATTTAATGCTTAAGATTGTTGTTTCCATTTAAATTATTGAAGTTCTTAATTGACGAAATCAATTACTGTGGCATTTTCAGCAAAACCAGAAATTTTATTTTTACTGTGATAGATACCCATATAACATTTTTGCCGGCCATGTACATTTAATTTACTGGCATTGCCAACACTCTTTAATGGCAAGGCATTGGCAAAAGGTATGAAAAAGACACGAAAGTGGGCCGTTATTGGGCCACGTGTTGCAGATAATGTGATGGTATCCGTCAATAATAAGTTATGATTAAAAAATGCGTTTAAGATGATGGCATTTATCATTAAATAAGTATTGCAAGTTTTATAAGTTGAATGGTAGAATGTCGCCAAAGTTAAATAACATAATATTTAGAATTTTGTAATCGAAAGAAAAAGGTAGGATAACTTTATCATTAAAATGACATAATATAATTTTTATTCTGTAACAATAAACCATAAAAAACTAAATTTGAAAAAAAAATTAAGAAAAAAGATGAAAAGAAAACACTTTAAAATAGTAAGTATTCAAGGGACACTTACATTTAATTTTGGATCCATAACATAGGGAGATATATTTTAATAGTTAAATGTCAAAAAAAAATTATTAAATATATTTTTATTAACACGTCTTTAAGACTTTTAATAAAGGCAACTTTCTTATTTCATATAATTTTTTAAAGTAACTACAAACTTAAAAGGTTTTAAACAAAATGTTTACAACTCCTAACAGTCTATAGACTCATTCAAGGAAACTTGAATAACTCGCCTTTTGACTAGCCATCACCAATTAATCGCACAACACACACTAATTAGGTAATGAATACACTTAATTATGTCTATTAAAAAACTCTTTTCATTCGAAAAGAAACTAATGCCAATATGAAAATGTATATTGCCGGCAAATAGTGTTTGCTGGTATATAAAGTTTATTTAATAATAATATGTGTAAAAAATCGCATTAGCCCTTTTCTCTTATCATTTATTTTTTAACAAGTCGATAAAAATGGCGCTTAACATCACATTTTCGAACGCCATTTTATCAAAAGCTAAAAGATAGATATAACATGTTGTACTTGTGATTTCTTAGAACTGCTTGTAGAATTTATTTTTAGAAACAATGTAGGGTGTTTCATTTAAAATAGAAAAGTTAGAGCATTTTTGCTTAAAACGGATGTCACATAAAAATCTGAACATCAGGAAATCTGTCCTGTCCAACCATGCATCCGATCAAAATTCTTCAAAATTGTGCAACACTTCTCAAGATACTAACAGTTTTGCTAGTAATTTGTGGGTACCTGGTATATTCGATATAATAAGGAAATAACAAAATAGTCGACTTTTTTAAATTAGTCTACAAATACTCGATTGACCATTTAAAACTTTCAGATAACCTGAAAAATCAACTTTTTTAAAAAACTTAAAAAAATGAAACAAATAATTTATATTTAGTTAATAAAATCGGTAAAAGTTGTTAACATATAAAAATATAAAATCTTAGAATAATTAAACAAAATGCGGTTTTGTTTGTAGAAAATCTTTTTTAGAATTTGAATAATTGTATCAGTATTGAATCTTTTGTATTCTGTGCATTTTTTTTATAATGTTTTTTCTGTTTTTTTAAGAATTTTCAAAAAATATATATATATGGGGTATTCCTAATAAAATATTCAGGGTTAGCGTATTTAAAAGTTCAAATTTACAGCATTTATGGTTAAACAGGAGTAGTTAGTGTCTAAGGTAGATTCTTAAATGACAATTTACATTATTTCATTTTAGTAATGTTTATTTGTTTTTCATTAAACTGCATATTTGTGTGGTCGTTTAATATTAACGCCATTTTTGTTAAACCAAAAAAGTTAGGCGGTGGATATAATTAAGGCTTTTATATTAGGAATGACCTATTTAATTTTAATCCTTAAAAATGAATATTTCCATTTAAATATTAGCTTATGGTTGTAGCATTTTCTTTCGGTTTAACCAGAAGTAATACATAGATACTAATATACAGTGCTTGTCTAAATTCAGGACCCACCCCCTCCTAATCTTAGAGTTGTTTGGTATTTTGTCATGAAAAGTTGAAGACTTTGGTGAGACAAAATAAACCAAATTCAAGACAGGAAATGACAAATACAAACACATCTTTTTAAAGCTCCTAACGAGTACTTTACAACCCTAAAATATGAGTCAGTATCATTACCTTCTACAAAATGGCGGTACTTTGAGTACTACCTAAATACCTCATTTAGATGACCGCAATTCAAAATCTAATTAAGTTAGATACCCTTAATGTGATATTTTTCATAAAGCTCTTTGAGGCTTTATTTATTAAAATATATCTAAAAGACTTTTAGGAAAATATCACATAAGATATATCTATCTTTATTAGTTTTGAGGATATGGCCATTCAAAACAGGTATTCAGGTAATTTTTAAAGGACCGCCATTTTTGGGAGGTAAAAGTATTCACTTCATATTCTGGGGTTATAAAGAACTTTCAGGAGCTTTAAAATGATATGCACAAGACCCCTCTTTTTCATTTATTTTTTTAAATGGCGCCCAGCTGTCAGTTTGACATTTATATCTGTCATTTCTTGTCTAAAATGTGGTCCTTAAATTTTTTGAAAAATTACAGGAAAGTTAGAAGGGGGTCCTTCTTCTTCTTTCCTTGTCACCCAGTATAGTTATCAAGAATAAATTGCATTCTGCTGGTGAAGCAAAAGAGAAAAAAATATCAGACTTGAGTAACTTATATACATCTTGTTTTAAAAATAAATATATAGTTTGGAAAAATTGTTAAAACATATTTAAAAACAAGTATGTCTTTTTTATTTCCTTTTCTCAGATTCCCTCTTAAGCTTATCATAAAGGCTATAAATGGAGTAAAAGCACTATTTTACCTGCTTAAATCAGTTGTAGAACACTTTGATATCAGTAAACTTTTGTGTTCAATTGTCAAGGCTCCAATACAAATAGCCAAGTATATTTTTGGATTGGGTAAGTATTTGTGACAAATTTACCTTAGAAATTACAAAACTTGCGAAATCGAAGCATTGAAAGAATAGCTTAGTATTTTAAAATTTAGAGTTAGAGTAACTACTTTAAAATTTTTAAATATATTTTGCTCAAGTCTACTTATTACTTTGCCTCAGATGGGTACTCTAGGGTATCTCCCATGTTGAAATACAGCTTGGAAAAAACTGAATTGAGGTAAGCCATCGAGGACAGTTTTTTTTGTTTCAAACAATAAGCATGACAGTTTTCTCAAAACCTGTTCTGGTGGTGACTGGCAAAAGAGTCTTCGCAAAACATATTGATTTTCTTTTATTAGTGAAAATACGATTTTTTTCTTTTTAAATGCCTCTGCATGTCCGATAAACCTTAAAATTATTATTACTTCTTATTATCAACACAACAAAATTCCTTTAAAAATGTATACTACTTTTATATTTTTATAATTTGTTTTTGGAGATATTGCAGACATATTTTGTCATTTATGACTGATATTGGCTAAAAAGTAGGCCATAAAAACAGAAATAGGGTTTAGCTTTAAATATTCTTAATATAACTTTTGTATTATATTGACTTTTATGACAGAAAATTAATATTTATAATAGTAATTTATTACATTTAATAAGGGTAAAGAATATACATTTTTTTAAGAGTAAGTACGTGTTTTTGCCCAATAAGTCTTTTAATCAGGTTTTGTTGATACGTTGTAATTTAATGTTACAAACAACAGTTTATCTTTACTTATGCAGGTAGATCAGAGATGACCATGGACCATGGAGAAATCTAAAATTGCAAACTAAATTTAAGCCTTATAGCAGAGAAAGCTTGCGCGTTTGTTTTGAATGGTCATCTTTTAATTTACCTGGACACGTAAAGCTAATTGTCGTTTGTAACAATAAATTACAAGGATTATTATTAAAAACCAGATTAAAAAGTTTTTGGGACAAAAACATCAACGGAATAAATTAATGTTTATTAATAGTTTTTATGGCCTACTTTTTAGCCAATATCAGTAATAAATGACAAAAACAAATAAAAAGAAGTATGAAGTCTGACAGTTTTAAAATGCTAATTTCTTAAGCATTTTAATACCGGTTATTCCATTTCAAATTTACCAAAAAAGAAACAAGTCAAAATTGATTCTTTTCAAATAAAATAAATAAATAAGGAGCATTTTTTAAATCTGCATAAAAGTTGGTAAGAAAAGTTTTTACAGATTTAAAAAATCTCTGAAAGTAAAAAGTTACAAAAAATTTAAGAAAACGCACAAAATTAAGAAACACGCTGTAGCGAGTAAACGACGACGCAAGATAGTGAATTGTGGTTTTTGCCAGTAAATTTGGTTTGAAATTTGAGCCTTGCAAATGGAGGTTAGTGTTTGTGTAAAACATACAAAAACATGAGTTTCCTATAAAAAGGTTCGAATTTTGTCCACCCTGTACGTCTATAAACAAAAAAGAGGTAAATATATTATTCTTTTTGTATAATTTTAGGAGGAGAAATGGTAAAAATGGGGTTACATTCCTGTATAATGTAGTGTCAAATATACTAGAATTTGTAGGATTAATTAAAAAGATCCTGCTATGGCTATAGGTTATGTAGTTACCACTGGCTTCCAGTATGTAGTGGACTCAATAGTACAATTTTATCCATGTCGTCCAAAGAGAGATCGGAACTTAATACTTATGCTGATGATATGCAACAACTCGTGGAGAAGCAATCAAATCTGTAAGTATGTTAAGCCGCGTCCAGACTTGCAACAATTCCCCATGCCGCTCAACGCCGCATACCCTGCCACATAGCGCGGACGTGGACGTGGACGGAAATCACGGCGGTTTTTGGCGTTAAAGAAGTGCGCAAACTGGTTGGTAGTTTATACAGATTTTTGGCAAATTGTTGCAAGTCTGAACGCGGCTTTAGATCCGTAAATAAAAATTTGAATAAATTTCAATAATACAAAAATAAATCAATTTAACGAATCTTAGCTTTTAGTATTTTTAAATTTCTTATAATTAGTGGAGTGACATTAGCCTCTAAAACACGAAAATTTCGTAATACAATTACATAAACTAAAGGCACTGGCCAAAAGACCGGCGGCGGCTTTTCCCAATTATAAAAAAGACCGCCGTCCGGCGATTGTTTTTAGTAACGTATACGAAAACCGCCGATAATGTAAATTTATTTGCTATTACTTGCGGTTTTTACTCATTTTATCGATAAATCCCGCCGTTCAGCGATTTTGATTATGAAATTATTAAAAACCACCGATTAATAATTAAAGTTAATCTAACCCTAATAATGATTTATTTTTTGCGCCGTAAGCATTTAGTTTTTTGTGGTTCTATTGTTTAATATGGTACTTTAGTTTATAGCACCCTTAGGAAAAACAAATTGGGATAGTTCTGTTCTGAAACGATGTACAATTTTTTATATCTTATAAAGAGCTACGACAAAATCTTCGTAGGGGTCAAACGTGTCTCCCAATCTTTTTTTATTGTTAATCAATAATAAAAATAATAATAAACAATAAAACAAATAATTATTAAAGGTAGGTTTACTTTAACTATTATTTGGCGATTCTCAATAGTTTTTATAAACAAAACTGTCAGACGGATGCATCTACCGATAAAATGAATAAAAACCGCCGGTAGTAACAAATTAATTAACATATTTGGCGGTTTTCATACATGTTAATAGATTAAACTGCCGGACGGCGGTTTTCTTCTTATAATTAAGCAGACATTAATTTAAAAAAAATCATGAAATAAGCAGTAGAGTTACCGATTTCTTATAATAGGCAAAACTGTGTCTTAACGCGTGAACTCGGCACATTTATATTTGCCGAATAAAGCGAAATTGGCAACTTACAAACTAAACGCAGACTACTAAAAAGCGCCGGAACCAGTAAATAAAACTGTCACATTGTGGTGGTCATGATTCGTTCTGGTAAGTTATATCTTTTTTTTTTAATTCGCTTTACTAAAAGAACTAAAAATAATGATTTAACTAACCATGATCCTCCCAAAATGTGACAGTTTTGCATGACCGTCTGTGGTGCTTCTAATCAATTAAAATACCTGTTCCGGTGGTTTTTACTGTAATCTACTAAAAGCAAGTGTAGAAAATTTAAGGTTATGTTATGTTATGACGAAATTGTGACAATTTATAAACATATAACAAGTTTTTAGTTTTTTCATTTAGTTTTGTAAAAGAATTCAATCTTCATTTGTTTCTTATTTTTCATTAAAATATGTAAAAAATACATAGGTTGGTAACAATATACAACAACCATTGCCTTTTTTGTAAAATAGGCAGTTTTAACCAAATCGGCAACTCTTACGGTGCTTATTTCACGAATTAAGCAAAATTTTGCCGATTACTTGAAATCGGCTATTACACAAATTTAACGTAACACATACACCGTTGTAATATTAAACCAAGATTTTACAAGCAGGCTTTAAAATTTAGGCATGGCTTTTATCAGAATGGTTTGCACCGCATAATATTTAAGCCAGCTTTGTTAAACTTCAAGTAGATGTTTTTTTGCTATAATTAAAAAAAAACTTAAAAAAATACCTCTATGGGCAGCTGTATCTTTTCCAGGCTTTAGCTTGTGAGTTTATTTAATAATTTTTGTTTTTGTTTCGTGTTTAATAATAAATAAGAAAATAAAAAGTAGCCAAAATTTGTCATGTGATAAACAACAAACTCAATTAGGTGCGATAATAATAAAAATGTATGTTTGTACAGTACAGCATTAAACATTGTTTTTGTTTTAATAACATGAAATTAAAAGAGTTTATTTAAATTTATTATAAATATTAAATGTATGGCACTGCTATGGTCGTTCGACTAAATTCGGATCTTGGCTTTGTAGTTATCTTTCTGATCGGGGTACATTAGTTATTGTGGATGGCCATTCTTCAAGCTCTCACCAAGTAAATGCTGAAGTATCTCAGGGCTCAGTACTGGCACCAACACTGTTTCTTCTTTACATCAGCGACCTTCTCTCGCCAAAAACTATTATTATTCATAATTTTGCCGACGACAGTACCTTACACTTTAGTTTTCAAGTTCCTTTACCGATGTCTAAAACTGATTTAAAAAACAAACGCAAAGCGATACAGTTATATTTTTTACAGGACCTTAATTTAATTTTGGGTTGCGGTGCCAAAAATCTTTTCCGTTTTAATTCATCCAAAACATAATTATGTTCTTTGTCAAGAACAAAGGGCATTAAATACTCATCCTTTACTTATGATTGGTTAAGTTTTGCAAAGCAAAGACACCTTCACATTTGAGAATAACCTTAACTGGCATAAGTACATTGTATCTATGGCCACGCAGCTTCATAAAAGCTTGTACTCTTCTTTCAAGCCAAAAGTATTTTTTCTTTTTAATTTATACATTTTGCATGTGTCCCAAATTCAAACCCCTTTGAAACATTGTTCTCAGGCATGGCGTCCTTACAATCCTTAGCATTTTTGATTCCATTGAAAAAGAGTTGTTCGCCTCATTAATGATCCTTTACTTACAAAAAGGTTTTCTTCTGCCGCCCATTGTTGGGCTGGAGGGGAGGATTTATCGCTTCTTAGGTAAACCTCGTAGATGGTAGAATTTCACAATATAATTAATAATAAAAAAGTGTCACATATGACACCAACTTAAGTTAAATTTATAAGACGGTGCAAGATGTTTTTGTTTTAAAACCAGCTTACTGGTTAAGCCTAGCTTTTACTCAACAGTGCACGCAGGGCCGTCAAAGAGCCGTAGCGGGCCTTGGTACAGATTAAAATATCGGTCCTCCTTAATGGTTAAATAAAACAAATCCCTGAAAAAAATCCAGGATTTTGACGGTTTTCTGCAATTTGCTAAAGATGCTTGGTGCTGGAGAAAAACTATTACAGATTTGTGTCAAGAACGTAAAAATACAATAAAAAACGTATGTTGCATGTCTGGACATGTCTGGATCACTACTTAATTCTTCATAAGAAAATATTACTAAAAATGTTTAAAAATAAAAAAGAAAACGTTAAAATGTGGGGTTTCTTGTATTTTTGCTGAACACGAATCCATGGTCAGTTTATAGTCTAATCGGAAAGTCAGTTTTCTGCCAAAAATAGTTCTAGTTTGTTTTCTGAATTTATTTAATTAAGAAAAAAATAATATTTCGCTTTCTTTCCAGAATAAAAATATTCATTAAATATTTTAAGGAACTTAAACTTTTTATTTATTATAAAAAAACACCTTTTAAAATCTATATTTTCAGGTTTAATAACACAGAAGAACTTAAAAACTTTAACGATTTCTGGACAGCAACTAAAGGCGAGGGCAAATTTGACGTTAATGGTGTAGACTTAACGCAAGTATTTAACGAACTCTTAGGAACTACGTGGACTAGCGGAATATCAATGGTTTCTGGTATTCTTAACGTACTACAACCAGTACTGCCTTATAACTTTACAGTTCCAACTCTTCTAACTAACTTTTTGCAAAGAGCAGATACACCCACTGGAATCGAACAGCTTAGAATGGCTTTACCCGATATTGAAAGAATAAGCCCACCTGTAGGTAAGTATACATTAAACATGTAGCCAAGTCGCCTCAATAAAACCTTTTCTTTGAAAGTCATTAAAAACGGAACTGTTTCTAAGATTGACATATCTTTTATAACTTTTTGTTTCTTTATACACTGAAAAAATATCTTAAAACAAAAGCCTTAGTTTTAATTTGGAAGAAGTTTGACTTTCACATGTGTTAAAGAAATAGGATATCAAAATAAAATAAAAAATTTGTACGACCAGGCGTAAATATATTTTGCGCGCCCATTTGAGGGCCTAAAATTGCACTTTTACGCCCTAGGGCAAAAAAGTATCAAAAACTCCCGCATTGAAACATAAAAAGCTGGGAAATTTTCTCCTAACTACAGAGAATGCTCGTATATGAATTTCAGTCATACAAAAATATTGTTTGCACCTCTGGCGTAAAGCACTTTTACGCCCACAGCTGATTGTTGCCCCCGCGGAGCTTGGGCAACAACTCTTAGCCGCGGGCGTAAAAGCACTATTTTACGCCCTTGGTACAAAAATACCTATTGTACGTTATTATAGTAATTCAATTTGTTTTCTGGGAATATGAATTTATACAAAATAGTATTTGACTTTTCTCCAATAAAGATATTTAATAAATATGTTAAGAAAATTATACAGCACAAAATGGAACAAAAACTTAAATGTTCAAGAAAGTCATGTATGACTACTTTTGCTTCTTAAAAAAAAAAGATTCAAGTTAAGAAATCTGTGTAATGTGTTATGTATCAGGGGACTGCATTAATTTTTAATAATTCAGCAAAATGTCAAGGGTTTTAAAATTAAAAAGGATCACGTATGCTAAAATTTTACATACAATAAACAATTTTCTTTTAGATCATAGTTTTTTTATTCATGATTTAAACCTTTTTTACTTAATTTACCTGGTTTTATAAAACAATTAATTTAATGTCAGTTTTTAGTACAAAAATGTCAAAAGTGTAAAGATAAATAAAAAAATGGCACTAAAAGAAAAATGTTTATTTTATTCACGTGAAATTTTAGATATGGGTTCCTTCTTCAATGTTATTAGCCTTTTCTATTTAATACTTTGCTGAATTAATAAAAATAAAATCAGGTTTCTGGTTTATTTTCACATTTTGTACTTTTTGAAGCGCCCGTACAAAAGAACAAATATCTCAACGTAATTCTTGTTTTTTTTTTTTAACAAAAGCAGTTGCCATACACGACTTTGTTTAACATTTAAATTGTTGGTCCCTTTGTCTTATTGTAAAGTCCATCCGTGGACATTTAAAAAAATATATCTTTTTTTGTATAGGCCAAATAATATTTTCTTTAAAAAAAAATATGTTTTTAGCGGTGCGTACTAAATTTAAAAGAAAGCGCTTTTGTAATAAAAATAACCCTATTTCATTTAGCAATCACAATGTGTCCAAATTAAAGAACTGCAATATGTAGTTATTCAGTTAAAAACCAAATACTCTGAAATCGGGGCATTCATAGATTTGGCTAAAAATATTATTACTAAATACCTAATATAGAATTAGGTATTTAGATCCACAATGGAAATTTTTCCGCTCTCCTACTAAGAGAATAAGACAAGATTGTAAATACCATAAACTAAAATAAAATTCGATACAATATATTTACTACCTATCTTTAAAAATAACTAGTTCTCTTGATATGGAATAATAACGGTAACTGTGTGTTAGAATTTTAACTTTTTTGACAGTTAAGAGAAGGACTCCTACTTATCATGTCATACCGGACCTCATCCAGTTACGCGATTCTCCTACCTCAAACTGACTTTACCGGGTCCACAGTAAACACAAAAAGCAAGAGTGTAATAATGTTAAAACCGTATTTAAAAAATAAATAAATTTAAAAGCAGTTTATTAAAATGGAATCTAACAAAAAGTAAATATAGTCGAAGAGTATTCTTTTTTTACACTTTATTGACTTTGTCTGTTCTTATTTTTCGATATCTTCAGGCACCTAAAAATATTACATAGCACTATTCTATTAATAATAGAGCACTAAATGTGCAAGTTCTTTAGCATGTCAAAAATTTGTTTTAATTTTTTTATAAAAACTAAAAATATTAACTTCATAAAAAATTTAATGATATCTACTAGACATAATTTGGTAATACACTTTATGAATTATCTATTTAAATTTATATTAATTTTTATCTATTGTAACTAATTTTCATTTTTTTTTGTGTCTGCATTCTTCATATTAAATTTGAGTTGCTTTTAGTCCAAAATCCAAGAAAAATATGTAATTTTTTTAATTAAAGCTTGCTTTTGTAGAAATTAGAGCAGTTATCCAAGTTCTTTAAATAAATTTATGATTTTTATACAGGGTGTAATTAAATTGATGATTTATTTATATGAACATATATCCTAAACCTCTTAACTTTTAGGCTATAGGGTGTTAAAATTTTAAGTGTGTGTTAAGATTTTTGATGTAAAAGATTCCTAACTATTTTAACCAGTATCGTCCGAACGAGATTTATACTGGAGAATTTTTAAAAATATATATAGTACGGTACTAGTTTTTTCAAAAATAAAAATAATTTTTAAAATCTTTCTTTTTTCAAAGAAATTTGACTTCCTTACTTTTTTCTCCAATGCCTCATTTTCACACAATAAAATAAAAACAGTTTTCATGCATTTCTGGTATAACGAAATTATTTTGAAATAGTATACTGGTGCCCAAATTTATGTTTTTTTCTACGCGAAAATAGACTAGTGCCTCGGAGTAAAAATGTCAAGGAGTCAAATTTGTTGCCAAATTTATGATGATTTTTATTTTAGAAAAAAGCAATGGAGTACTATTTTTTTCTTTTTATTTGGGTTTCTTTTATGTTTGTATAAGCTTTATTATATTAAATATATTTATCAACGTGAATAAGATAAAAGCAAACCTTAAGAACCAAAAATAAAAATGTAAGTGTTTTTCAATGTTTAGAATCAGATTTTAAGCATGAGAACAAAAACACATTTTTTTCTCGTTGACCTGTGGTATTTTACAATGTAACCTATTTTGATTCTACTGTAAAATTGGATTATGTCATTAAAACCCCTATAATAGGGTTCTTGTATTATATATATACAATTTATATATATAATTTTCTTTTGTTATTTTAAATCCTAAAACCTTTGTTCAGAGTTTCTTTATGAGAAGAGGTTTAGACATAAGCAAGACCGGTGATAGCTTTTGTCAGGGACGTGAGGGTGTGAGAATTACGATTTTGGTTGGCAGTGCTGTTCAAAGTTGGTAGCATTATCAGCTGATGACAGAGTCGTGCCTTGTCGAAGCTTTGTTTGGTAAAAAGGGTGGAAATTTGCCATTTTTATTTTGGTTGTATATTTTGCAAGGGTTTCCAGTTATTAATGTTTTTGGTTAGTTTAGAGACTTCACATATTATTGGTTTGGACTCGTTTTATTTTAGAGATTTTGATATTGTTTAGTCGAATAGTTTACAGTCATTAGTGTTTTTATATACATATGATACAGATGAGTGTTCGCTAATTAACGGTACACAGAAAAACCACAGATTTCTTATACGAAAATACCCATTTAGGATTTAAACAAACATACCTATATCCAAAAGTTAATGATAAGGAAGATACGGGGTGTTAAAGGGATATAAATATTTTTTAATCATGCATTTCGATGATTTCTGATATGTTTTAAACATTTTAATAAAACTCGGTATCCAGGAGTTTTTAGCTATCAGCTATTTATATCTGTTGTAATTATAGCTAATACGATGTTATTAAAGGTACATATTGTCGGGTACACTGAACAACTAAAACGTGAATACCTTAAAAACGGTTGTCAAGACCGATTCTTACTAAGTATACCTTTTTAAGCAGAAAGCAGAAAGCTTACTAGTTTAGATACATACAGAGTAGTAACAAAAAATTGGGTAGTTTTAGAGAATTTTAAATAGTGTATCCATCGCCCTCTAGTCTACGCACAAAAATAATATTCGATCTGAAAAGCTAATGTTTAAAAACCCCTAGATACCGTTTTATTAAGATATCTAAAAAGGTGGGAACAATTATCGAAATAAATTTACTTTTTCTTTTTACTATGACACCCCCGTATCTTCCTTATTATAAACTTTTGGATATTAGGTATGTTTGGTTAAATCTCTAATATTTGGGCATAAGGAATCTGTGGTTTTTCTGTGTACAATTCATTAGCGGACACCCTGTATACAAAGTTTTTAAAATGGTTTTTGACTTACGGAACCATGGAAAATGTTTTCTCTGCCAGGTACCCACCTCATCGTCCTGTCGTCGCTTTGATAATTTTTAATAAATAATTTATTTTTTGTTTTAAGTTATGCCTATTAAAATAATCCAATAAATTTTGTTTACAACATACAGTTCTTTTTTGTTTTCTCCTTTATTCTACGCCACTGATCTGCCTAAAATCAAACATGGCCGAAAATTGCCCGACTTGACGTTACAGCCGCAGCTAAGCTAATATGGCGAATGTCGTGACCTTTATCTCATCAATCGACTTTTGCCTTTGTTTAGAATATTTAAGAGTCAAATCATAAATCTTTGTGTTTTTTCTTTATTTGGATGTCTTAAGATAATACTAAAATAAAAGGCCACTAAATTATACTCAAAATCCCTAAAACTTTTTAATTTACATTTTCATTCTATTTCTAATATCAAGCAAGTTATAAGTGCCTGGCGGAATTGACAAAATTTGAAAACACTCCGTACCTCCGAAATAAATCAAGTTAGCCATAATTTAGTTTCACAATTAAATTTGCTTTAAAAATTAAAATAGAGATTGTGCAATCAGTATTGTTCTATCTCTCGTAGTATTCGCTATACCCTGTAAGGTCAATAAAAATGCGCTACCCTGTTCATTTATGACTTACTTATTAAAATAAAGTTAAAATAGTCTAGGTAGCTTTGTATTTTAACTAGTTTATTTTTTAAATGATATTTTTAGGTCAACTAAGAAGTCATCCACCTGAAGAACATCAATCTTTAACCACTCACGAACTTGTCGAAAAATCTCCAATAGCGCATCAAATTTATTGTAAAATTGTAGAGGTCGTTGAAAAGGATGGTAAAGTATCTGTAAAAGATATACTAAATAGTGATTCCCCAGAAGTTCATACACTAAGAAGTCAACTTCTTTATTTCAGTGACGCTTAAAATGTATCTGAATAAAAATTGCCTCTAAGTAAATTAAGTGTCTTCTTACGGGTTTCCCATAATTGGCTACCCATTTTATTATTTATTATTATTATTATTTTGTTATTTTACTAAACAATCTTTTTATTATACTAAATTACAGCTAACTCTTTGGGATTAGTGATAACCTATAATATTTGGTTAATTTAAATCTAATCACATCTTCTAAAGGATCTCACCAACTTCAACACATTTTTCAATATTAGATTAAAAGTGGTTTATTAACGGCACCCAATTTTTTCCTTTGCGGATATTTAAAAGCTATTCTTATCTAATATTCAAAAATTGTATTTAAGTTGGTGGTGGTACAGGGTGTTCGGTTATATTTCCGAACGTGATCTACACACTTTATTGTTTGAGATAGAAAAATATTTTAAATACAAAAGTTTCAGGGTTTTATAAGAACCGCCAGGGATTCGCTAAAAATAAACAAATGACAATCGCAATGTAAACAATTGAGCATCGACTTTGTTATTTTAAATAAATCATCATTTCAAAAATTTATACTCTGTCTATGTTTGGACCACTAGTTATCGCAGAAAATTACCTGAATCCTGGAAAATTAGCCCCTCTGCTATGAATCAGAGCAGCCAATTTTTCCAGAATTCAGTATATATTTTTGAAAACAGGAAAATATACCCTATCCAATGAACTTAAAATATACATGGTGTTCTATTTAAAATAACAAAGTTGATGCTCATTTGTTTACTTTGCGATTGCTTTTTGTTTATTTTTTTGGAAAATCCTGGCGGTTCTTATAAAACCCTGAAACTTTTGTATTTAAAATATTTTTCTATCTCAAACAATAAAGCGTGTAGAACCCGTTCGAAATATAACCGAACACCCTGTACACAGCCTTCTCTAAATAATCTTTAGTAATTGCCTTAAAAGTTGCAGCAATTCCGATATCGACGTAATCTGGTATACGGGGTTTTAGGCCCTGATCATAAATCTGAAAGACTTATTTTCAAAAACGTTTTATTTTCTGTATATTTATTATTAAACTCATAAATCACGCTAACCCGATTTTAACTATGTTTTCCCTTCTTTTTAAACACTAGTTCAGGTAAAGTAGCACACAATTTTCGATTTACGTAAGCCTGTTTTCTTTTTGTTTGTTTTACACCTTTTTCTTTATTAAATAGCAAAACCTTACCTTAAATAAAGCCGGAACTATTTATACATAAATTCGCCTCTTTTAAAAGTCATAACCAGCTTTCTTTAAATTAAGGTTATTAACTAATATAAAATGGGTTTATTATTCATAAGATCCAGCATGCTTTAAAAAAGTTAATTTGTTGTTAAATAAGATATTGTTTTAATTCAGTATTAAATTGTGTGCAAAAAAATATACTAAAATGATTTAATTTTTAAATAATGATTTCCGTAAAAAAATCAGAATCGTGGTCAGCGTCCCATATACCAAAGTTCGCGGAAATCAGAGCTGCTGCAACTTTCTACACAGTTACCTCACATCTTGCTTAAACGGAAAATTCAGTAAGCATAAAAAAACTTTGGCAGAAAATCTTTAAAGCCATCGATAGCTATAGGGGCAGAGATCCCGACAACCGAGCTAACCATGTATAATGCGTCTGGAGAGGTTGAGCCATAGCAAGAATAATCACATAATCAGTCTATATCGGGCTCAAAAGATGATATACAACGTGTCCAAGATAAGGATGGCCAGTATGGGCATTTTGCAAATGGTAAGAGATACGAAGTCGGTTAAATGAGAACAAAGTTGAGGTTTTATATGCCTAATAATATGCCGTTTTAAAAATTATAAAATTCCAGTATTTCCGGAGATATCCGGAACGAAAAAATTAGAATTTTGTTTTATTTTTTTCCTGGTTTTATTTAAAATCGGATTTAAAAATAAATTACACTTTTGCATTGCCACTTTTTCGGCTCTATCTAAAGGTGGTATTTTATTTGAACTGCGACGTTTTGTTTTTGTAGGACCATCATCAACTTTATTTTTAAAATATGGTCCTGATTTCAAAATTTAGAAGCCTATTTTAATACAAATTTAATTATGTATCACACATTGGGGTTTAATCCTAATACGGACCTGTATTTTGGGAAGTTTGATAAAAATAATTATCTCTACATTTTAAGTCAATAAATTACGCAAGCAAGCAGAACTTATCGAAAACCCCTAACATTACTAACCTACATTTTTAAATACGATCCTGATATTTAAATATTGAAATTTCAAAGCCAACTTTATTTAAAATTTACATTATGGTTTAACCGTAATGCAGCCCTGAGTTTGTCAGAATTCGGTACAAAATAGTTAGTACTACATTTTTAAACTAATACATTGGTTTAGTAAAAAAATTAAATTTAAAATACAGAAATAATAAGTTATTAAATGATTTGCTTATAAAATGACAATTTTTATGCGGAACTTGTTTTAGCTATTTTCTATTTGGTTAAATCTAATAACAAGCAATCATACTTAATAATTTTAAACTGTAATTTATCTAAGATATCAGAAAAGCCATAAAAACAAATATTTAGGTTGGTAATAAATCACTTGTTTTATTAACAATGACGATATGACGGTATGATCATTATCGCGAAATCATGCAAAATCCCTCTAAGTTGTTTTTGCATTTTGCGCAGATTTAGGATCTTACCATCAAACCCATCAATTTTAAGAAAAACAAATGATCTAATTCCAACTTAGTTATTAACTTTTTAGGGCTTTTTTGACACCATTTTTCGAGTAATAATAGTTGTGAGTAAAAAAATATAGGTAAATAAAACCACTATTGTATTTATCCCAACGTTTCGTGGTCGCATTAATGCAAAAATTTTGTGCCGTTCAGGGTATTTTTTTTTTTTCGAGAGTATGAACCTTCTTATATTTTTTGTTATGACAAATAGAGTTTCTTGAATAATAGTGAGACCTCGTGAAGTGGTTTGGGTCTTGATAAAAGTGGCAACTTCCACGAACGTTGTGATAAATGCATAAGGTGCATTTTTATTTGCCTGCCCTTATCCCGCTATACAACTCCAATTTAATTATTTACTTTTAGCGGCTTTTTTGATATTTTAGATAATACAAAGTTGAAAATTATTAAAGATGTTGCGCTGAAGTTAGATTTACTTAAATAGAGTGCGGAAAACAAGTTCAAAAATTGAAGATGAGTGGCAATATAATTCATTTATTTACTTGAGAATTTTTTAGTTATTATTTTTTATTAAATTATTGTATTATTTTAGAATGTAGAGCTTACCATTTTTATTAAATCTAGAAAGTACAGGGCCGTATTACGGTTAAACCATAATGTGAATTTGAAATAAAATTGGCTTTAAAAGTTTAATAATAAAATATCAGGACCGTATTATTAGGCATATTATAAAACCTCAACTTTGTTCTCATTTAACCGACTTCGTATATCTTACCATTTCCAAGATGCCCATACTGGCCTTCCTTATCTTGGATACGTTGTATAGTGTGTCCCAGGATAGGTGTTAGAAGAGGAGAAATGGACCAAAAATTTTCGAATTTTTAAACGTGTTTTTGGAAAAACTGGTCGTATGGTCCAAAACTGATAAATACAAAATTTTACTTTAAATGGTAATATACAGGGCGAGTTATTGGACAAAATTGTATCTATATGTAAGTTGTAAAAAGAACCAAATTTTTGTTAAAATTAAAAGTAAAAAATTAAAGTAAAGAAACATTTTTGTTAATTTTTACATTATGCATTAATAGTGTTTGGCTTAAGGCAAATAATTAAAGAAAATATATTTTATTTTTGCTCCCTTTTGCTCATTATACACTTATACAGTGTGTCTACATAAAAGTTATTCTTTATAAAAAGGTCTAAAACCTAAAAAGCAACCATTAGGTATTAAAATGTATCATCATCACGAGGTATGGCCAAAAATTTAATTTTTGGTTAAGAGTAAAGTACCTGTATTTTTGCTAATATCAAAATTAGTATAAAGAAAAGATGTTAAATATTCAATATAACCTTTATATATGCAATTTCGTTTAATTACAACAAAAATAGTTTTTTTGATTTTTTTCTGCGATAATGGCGAAAATTTAGGTTTATACATTATTGCACAACATATTATTATTATAAATGTCATGAGACAGTTTCAAAAAAACTCTTTAAAATAATTGTTATCAAAATAAGAGGATTGTAAAACTCACTAATGTACAAACTTAAATTTTCTCAATTTTCACAAAAAAAATATAAAAAACTTTTCGGGAAATGAAGAATATTGCATATTTAAAAATATTTTTTAATTGTAAACATCTTTTCTTATAACAATTTGCGATATTACCAAATATTCAGGTACTTTACTCCTAAGCAAAAATTAAATTTTTGGCCAAACCTCTTAGATAACTGACACAATTTGATATCTGATGACTGTATTTTAGGTTTTGGACCATGCAAAACTTTTATAAAGAATTTTTTAAAAGTAATACTAAAAAAGTTTTTCATATGACGCCAACTTACGTAGACATACTGTATAAGTTAAAATGCGTAAAATGTAAAAAATTGACAATTACATTTTTTTACTCTTAAGCTTTATCTTTAAACTCTGACATAAAAATTAATTCTCTACAACATTTACTAATACAATTTTGTTCTATTTTTAAAAATAAAAGTAGTTAGCCTGTGAGCATTTTTCCTTTTGCAATTCAATGCAATAAATTAAAATGAAAAAGTTAGTGTATTAATTAGCTTTTAATAACCAAACCTACTTAAACAATATAAAATAATAAAAAATGAGAACTTAAAATTGACTTGTTTTTATTGTACTTAATTATCAATATTTCTATAGGATAAAATTTTCATTGTTGAATGTTTTATTTAGCCAACAAAAATATTGCCCAAAATAAACCAGATTTTTATAATTTTTAAAATCCTCATGCAAGGAGTAGTTTGTCTTCTCCGTGGCGCAGTGGACAAAGCTTTGATTTTCGAAGCCAGAAGTCGCCGGTTCGATTCCCAGCGGGGAGACATATTTAGATAGTAGTTAATTAAAAATAACGTCCGTGGTGGCACTACTGCGTTGTCTAAATGGTGCTGTGAAATGTAAAACTGCATGTTTTGTGCTTGGACAACGTTGACGGAACAGGGAAAATGATGGGTTAAACATATAATAACCCGACACTCACAGTACTCTGGTATTTAGGCATAGGCCCTTGTGGGATGTCAAAAATGTTAAAAAAGGGCCGAATTTTGGCAATTCTGTGTTAAATATTAAATCAATCTTTTGCTTATAACATTATAAGGAAACCAAAAAATGTCTTTGTGACTGTCTAGGAAATATAATAATTAAAACACACTATTACTTTATAACAATAACATATATTTCAATCTCTTAATTGTCTATACAATGTCACAGCTGAATATTCAGTATAAAAATCTACAGTACATTGAATAAAATACGTTAAAAACAACTTTGAGTAGCCTATACTTCGTACCACATAAAAATCTTTATAATATTCCTTAAGATTTTCTCGTCCTAAAATGTTCTTCAAATGTCAATAATTTCTAGCACCAAAAGCAGTTAAGCCGTATTTCTTTTTGGCCAACTGCTATGTGGGCTCCTCTCACCTACAAAAAATATTTATTAATCTTAGGCGTTCAACCAAATAAAACCGCGGTAATAATTGGTGACAACTTTGACCTATAATACATTGTTTGAACGTCAACATAACCGATTGGTAAATACTGTTTTAGAGTTGGTCCTTCGACTTAAATTGATGATTGTATAAAGTAATGGGTAAACGGTTTGATTAAACTTATATAGGGTGTCCAAAAACTTTACCGACAAACTTTAATGCCGACTTTAACAATTATCACACAAGTAATGGTACAGTTAAACTTAACTGGTACATAACCTGCTCATTTAACATATGTATTGCTGTCACTTTTAGCATTTACTTGACAGCTATATATTTCAGGGCTTCCGGCAAACAGCTAGCGGGATGGAACGTTAGCGTGACATGAGCGCGTCAATGTCATATGAAAGAATGTCCGTGACATGACAGGCGGGATGTCCGTCTTTAACCGTAAATGAACATACACACTGTCAGTCAGGTATTCGATCCTACCTGAACTAAAAGGAGTCCGCGAGTTAGTGCGAACGTGTGTAGGCTGAACTGACGGCGCGGCGTATTCCAAAGCAAATTCATATTATCGGACTTACTCGCAGACTTGCTGTTACGGTATCCTCAGAAACTATCCAGTTTATCAGGGATCATCAAGTGGTGAAAATCGGTTCCAAGAGCAGCCGATAAAACTCCGGAGGAGTCCGGGGTACTCCTAAACATGCTGTAGTAGTCAGCTGGGGAAGCTTTACCGAGACCTAGGGATTTTAAAAGATTTTGGCCGCCGCTAAGAATACCGTAGTTGTTCTTGATCAAGCTGATTTAGGATGGAAACACCGAAGGGTTTGGGAACCATATGTTTTTGGAAGAAACCTGTGTTTTATTTGTGTTAAAAGACGTAAACTTTTGAAAATCGTAAACAAAAGTTTGTTTAGCCATCGGCTTGTTCCCTCGGCGTCAGACTTGGCTTATTTTCAAGGCGCAAAAATCTGATCGGCCGAATACATTGCACTTAAAGTATCGGCGCATCTGGAAAACCAGGAAGTAAAGCAGGAAGTAAAGCAGGAAGTAAAGCAGGAAGACGAAGTTAGGAAAGGGTAACGGAGTTAGGAGGAGGATACTTGGTTTGCCAAGTTTGTCGGAACTGGATCAAATGAGAAAGTATGCAGAAAGGTTCTTGCGTATCCCCGGACGGGGACCTTTAGCAAAGCACGGCATTCTGCAGGAAGAGGGATAGTTTGGAAAGAAAGTGTCAGGAAGACGCGTGGCTTGGTTTGCCGGGACTTGCGGAGCCCGAAATAAGCACATAAAGAAAAAAGGAAGGAAGCGGAGTGCCTCTGGGGAGAAAATGAGGTTGGCAAACCTTAACATCCCGAGGGATGGCCGGGAGAAGAAGAAAACGCAAATATCCAGGTTTGCAGAATGTTCCAGACGCAGGGCAAGTGGAAAACAAAAGCAGAGGGGATCCCGAACCCTTTCGTGAAAACAAAATTGTTGGCAAGTTATAGCATCCCGAGGGATATCAGTATTCAGTCCTCATGATGGCGCTTTCGATTTGCTGTTATCTAATAAAAATTAGAAGCGCAATGTTGCCAGATTAAGATCATATAAATAATGTAATGTTGTTATATGATATTGTTTACCTAAATTTGGGGTTATGTTATATTGTGTTGTCACTTTACAGAAATTACCTTTATCTATTAAAAACTACCCCTATCTATCAAGTGGCAAGTTGCAGAACCTTAAAATTTCGTCATGTATTTCTTATGGAAAAACTACCCTTAACGACGCTTAATCTGTCGTGCTATACTACTCGGTAGCATTTGTAAATTGGACAAAGGAAGTAGTTTTCTATCACTAATGAAAAAATATGTTTATATGATGAAAATAATCTAGTTCTAATAGTCCGTTTTGTCTCTATCAGGATTAAGTTTTAGGTAAACTACAAAAACCCTGCTTACATTTTTCGATTTTTAAGGTATTTTTTTTTACTAACGCCTGATGGAGC
Organism: Listronotus bonariensis; assembly: GCA_014170235.1. Lineage (NCBI taxonomy): Eukaryota > Metazoa > Arthropoda > Insecta > Coleoptera > Curculionidae > Listronotus > Listronotus bonariensis. The sequence goes on along the minus strand of JACEGR010003459.1, from coordinate 77,651 downwards.
AAAGAGGACTCCAGATTCGAATTAATGGCATTAAAAAACATAAAATAGTGGCGAGCGTAGTGCAGCGGTAATATACCAGCTTCTCACCGCAGCAATCCGGGGTTGAATCTCGGAACCGGATATGGCGACTACTGTGTAGTATTCTGCCTACCACAGGTAGTAGTTATATGGAAAGTAATATCCGTGGTGGTACTACCGCGTTGTCTAAAAGGTGGTGTGAAATGCAAAAATTGCATGTTCAGTGCTTGGATAACGTTGACGAAATAGCGTGGAAGAGGGGTAGTAAAACATATAATACCCCAACACCCACGGTATTCTAGTACTTAGGCATAAAGCCTTCGTGAAATATCAAACAGATAAGTAAAAAAAAGTTGGTCTGGTCAAAAGTACTGATCACTTTTTTATATGCGGGTCTTATTTAAAGTGAAAGTTTTAATTCACCCATTACTGGCAATTTCTAAAACTCAATGTGGTATCCTGGTATCAACGGCGCAAACCTAAAGCGTAAAGCCGAGGTGACTGAATAGTGTTTAACCTACCGAAATTAATATAAATATTAATATTTATATAATATTATTTATTTTCTTCGTTATGTTTAATACGCGTTTTGAGCCTTGTGCGTGAATAGCTGTGTGTTTTGCTATCATTTTTCATCATAAAGTCTTTTCTTTTCACCTATATTAAAACGTTTATTATGGCATCAGAAGAGCCATTAACATCTAAAATAAAAAGACGTGTGTATAATCAAAATAATACAGTTGAAATTCAAGATTTCTTCTTCTTCCACTGTGCACGTGCACCTACTATCGGGAGTGCAATTGAGGTATGAAAATACTGAGCTTAGCGTCAAAAACAGATCTTTACTTATCCCGAAAAAGTTTTACATGGCGCTTTCTTCACTAATTACCACTAACAAAAGTCTGTTAAACCATCAAGGGCACTACTCACACTCACGAGGTTTAACCTATTAACATGTATGAATCTATACAAATTCACGGCTGTATTAAAAACTTGAACAGTATTTTAAACCGTTTCAATTCCCGAAATCTGTAACAGGATCAAAGCTAGCTGCCTGCATATTACTTCTTTTGGACTTTGTTTACGTTTAGCAGCACCCCCATCGGTAGTTAAAATCGCCAATAATAAAAGACCTTGCTCACCTGCTCTTAAGACACTTTAAAAGCATGGGCGAGTCCTTGTCATCCGAAATATCCGTTACTACTGACTCCATCAAAGGGTACCATTGGGCAATTGGTTGTCGTGGATGTTCAAGCATCTGGTGCCAGTGATCTCGTCCTTTACCCACATCTGTAGGGCCAATCGTAAAACATCCCATGACTTCATTTGGTCCAATTCTAAAAGAGATGTAATAACGTTATGTGTCGGATAATAAGGATAATAAGTAGTTAAAATGCCATAAATTATAATAAAAATAGAGTAATTTATAAATGTTGACAATGGCTAAATGTGCAAAATATAAATAAACTAAGGTAATAAATAGCATATGTTCCACTGCGTAATGTATGTAACAGTAGTAGGAATGAATGGCTACTTATAAATACTTATAGATTGGAGTCGATAATTTTTGAAACCAACAAAAATTATTTACTAGGATAAAACTCATTGTAAAGGGTATAAGATATAACAAAAGTTAAAGAGAAAATAAATTACGGGTGACCTGAGGACAGGAAGGCGATAGGAGAGGTTTAAAGGTAAAAAACGGTTTTTTTAGATTTTCGGTAAAACTACAAATCCTATGGAGAAAGGTTAAAAGGTAGAAATTTAGGTAATTAAAAGATTTTTATATTTACACTTTTTTCATATAACCTTAAAATTTATCTAAAAAACTCAAACAATCAAGTTATTGCTTTTTGTTTTTAATTTTTTATATATATAAAAAAATCTTTTACGAAATTTGGTAAAAACTTATCTTTACCCAATATACCGTAATTTACCGAATTTAAATATTTGTTTTTATATGTTATTTTAACTTAATATTGAAAAAGTACCCTTATTTTCAATCGAAGATTTGTTGAAAAATTTCGACATTTTCAAAAATCGGTGGGATATTTGTTTGTTAAAATGTCTACTTTCTATTGGAGTAAAAAAATTTAAACTAAAATATTTACAGTGTATTTGGGACATGCAAAGGTACGTTTTTGCCAAATTTTGTTTATTTTTTTGTAAAAGATAAAAACGGAAACTTGGTTTATTAAATTTTTCACATAAATTATGAGCCTATATAAAGAAAGCACCAACCTCCTGTCAGCAGATAGTACCGGGATCAATAAAGCAAGTCCTTCCATTACCAAAGAAGAGGTGCGACGCGCTATTAAACTTCAGAAGAACAAAAAGTAGTAGGACCGGATAAAATTCACGCCGAGACGCTGAGTGCCGGATTGGATGGTAAGGGTCTGAATTTTCTTATAGCCTTATTTAAGAGCATAATATATCGAGCAGGAAGGATATCTTAAAATCAATTAAAGTCATTACACTCGTATCTATGCCAAGTTGTGGAGGTAAAATGGGCAAAACCCAGTTTGGTTTCAGAAATGGCGTTGGAACTAGTGAGGCAACATTCTCACGCAGCATTGTAGAGATACGAACGTTGACGTGTATTCGTATTTCATTGACTTTTGAAAGGCATTTGACTGCGTTCTACATTCAAAACTCATCAAGATTCTCAGACAAAATGGCATCGATGAAGGCGACCTGCGTATAATTTTTATCTGTATTTGAATTAAACAGAAGAGGTCAGAACGGATGGAGCTACATCAGAGGAGGTTGCTCTAGGAAGGGGTGTTAGGCAGGGCTAGCCAGCAGTCTTGCAACCCATTAAAGTACTATAAACCTTGAGGTTAAACACAGAGCAAATTATGGCCTTTACATGAACATCGCCAAGACCAAGCCTATATTATTCTCTAAAGTGCCAAATCAGGGTACCCTTTGTGTAAATAATAGCTTAGTAAAGCAAGTATCATCCGTTAAATATTTCGAAGTGCTGATTAATGAAGACAGTGACCCCAAAAAGGGAATACTTTTACGGATCTATAGGTCTTTTCAAGAATGTTTAATGTTTTGTCATACATTGTTGTTCTCGCTTTATGTCGTCTAAACTAAGAGGGACAAAAAATTTCGTCATTGACGAAAGTCGGAAAGAAATTGTTACTAGGCAATCAAATGTAAATAACTGTCAAAATCATTTTTTGATATTTTAGACATCTTATATTTTTCACTAATTTTTATGTAAAAGTTGAGTAAATAGAAGAATTATAAGTGTTTAGTACCTATGTTTCGAACTAACCCAAAATCCAGAGCTACATATTTTGATGTACTGTGAACCTGAATTTAACCTGCAACATTGTAAACGCCAATTATTCGTGCAGCGTAAGTTGTTCAAAACAATTTTGAATATTAGGTGCTCTTTTGTGTTTTTAATATATAATTACTGTACAGTGTTACTTTAGTTAATATATGTCGTTATTGAGAAAAATATGTCGCAACAATATACAGAAAACGAACAAGCTCTTATTTTGAAGATGGGAAAGTACCCGTGAGTGCGGTATTTAATGTAAGTTACAAATATTTTAATTCTTTTGAATTTAAATTTTATGAATCAGATAAAACAGTTTAATAAATATTCTAACGTCAGAATTAAAACGATTTTTTTATGTGGTGTAATGTATGTCACAATATACGACGTGCCCTTCGATATGACGTCACATAATGTGTCGAACCATTAAACATCCTTAAAAAGATCTATAACAAGCTGGACACACATTTATTTTAATGAAAAACCTGTTAACTAACCAAGACCTCGGTTTGCAACTTCGTGTTCACATGTTGCATTGTAACATCTTTCCTGTCTTTTTGTACCGAGAGTTGGACCCTTTGTCCATTATTAGATAAATGGATAGACGCATTTAAAATGTATCTATATCGACGAATACTCCGAATATCTTGGGTGGATAGAATAACCAATGTTAAGGTTTGTAAACGGATAAATAAAAACAAAGACTTGCTGACAACAATCAAGAAACGGAAACTTCAGTACATTGGTCATATAATAAGGGGTGAACGATGCAGAAGGGCAGGATCGACGGTAAAAAATCGGTTGGCAGCCGGCAAAACTCATGGACAAAAGACCTAAGACATTGGTATGAAAGAACATGAATTAAAACCTTCCAAACAGTCGACTTCTCGAATAGTTATTACAAGTTGGATCGCCATACTCCGTTAGGTAGTTGGTATTATAAAAAAAGGGAAAAAGCATATTTACAAAATTTGTAGTTCTTTTTATTGCCTTCAACTTAGGCATTTAACTTTTTGCATACTTTGTTGTTGTTAGGTTGGAAATTAAGAAAAACATAAAAAACTATTTTTAACACTCTAACCTTCCCCCTCCCCTTTCCGACCTTAAATCATTCATAATTCAATTTTTGTTATATTCAATACCTTTTTAATGGGTTTTATCCCACTATCATTTTTCATTTCTTCTTGACTCTTTTAAAGGCTTTAGCACTGGTATTTTATGGCCAACTTACATTTTTTTAATAGGTCTTCATATTTCTTATAAGTTAAAACATTTGTTAATTTCTTTTTGTTTATTTTTTTATAAAATGCATTTTTCTATTTAATAAGCGGATTTTTTAAAGAACAATTTTTTTAATACAACTTTTTTGGGCAATACATAAATTTTAGGAAGGTTACAATTTAAACATTATACAAAATTATTTAATATTTTATTATTTTATTTGATGCTGACTTTAGGTTCATTAACGGATTAATAAGTAACATTTTGTCTTATAGATATATAAAAACAAAACTTTTTATTTTTATTTTGTTTTAAATAATTTCACTGGCCAAAAATTAATTTTTACTTTTTTGTTCCAAAGGTTTTTTTATTGTATTTTAAATTTATTAGGAAAAGGAATTATTTAAATAAAAATAAAATTTGTACAACACTATCATAAACACATTGTATCTATAGCCACGGCAGCTTCAAAAGTTTTGGATTTCTCTTTCGAACTAAAAAGTATTTTTCCGCTTCTAATTTATACACTTTATATGTGTCCCAAATACGACCCCACTTGGAATATTGTTCTCATATCTGTGGCATGGCGTCCCCCACAACCCTAAGCATCCTTGATTCTATTCAAAGAAGAGCTATTCGTCTCATTAATGATCCTTCAGAAAGGCTTCCCTTTCTTGCCCATCGTCGGGCTGTGTGGGATCTATCGCTTTTTATAAGTACTTTCATGGCAGTGTTAATCCCTGGATGATTAAAAAAATAGATGTACCTTTGTATGTCATAAAGTTCTTAACTTTCAAGATACACAGTCGTAAAAAATAATTTATTTTTTTAATTTTGCCTCCCTGTATATCTGGACTTTAAGGATTATTTCCGTGTGCTTGTTACAACAAGACGTGTTTGGTAAAGTAAATATATAGGGTTACTAAAGAACGACAATAAAATTTCGTTCAGAAACACGTTATAAACCGTCGCTTGACTGGTTTCTGCACTAAAGACAATTTTTCTTATAAAATTAAACACATAAGCGCATAATAGATCGATTTTTACACAAAAGCCTGAGTTCCAAGAAAATGTCAGTTGGCTGGTTACTGAAATAAACGATTCAATTGAGTTTCATTACATTTTCTTACTTTTAGGCAGATTTTAATGTAATGAATGCAAGTGAACAACCTCTGCCAGCATTGGTCTGCTACAATTAATAAAAATTAATTAATTAATACCTAATTTATTTATAATTGTTACCTTTACATGTGAATTGCATAAACCAAACGGAAAATGTTCTCACCTGGCTGCAGGTAAGTGTAGCAGTCATAGAGATGGGTACTTACTACAACAAGGTTTATAAGATACTCTTTGGTACATACAATTAACATGTAAAGGTAACAATCATAAATAAATTAATTATTAGTTATTAAAGTATTATTAATTGTAGCAGAAATATGCTGGCAGAGGTTGTTCACTTGTATTCACTAGATTAAAATCTGCCAAGAAAATATTATTTTATTTAATTAACTGATGAGGGTATATTTTTTAATGCCGGATCGACTACAAGTCTTTCTAATTATGTCTTTATTATTTTCAAGGAAATCATTTACCGTAACATATAGGGTTACTGTGCCACCCAGGGTAATTTTGCCTTAGCTTGTCTTACAAAATAATTAAATCCGTTTTGCCTTTTCCAAACCAATCATCATCTTTGAGTCAAGGCATATATTTACGTTTCACAAGTTTATTTTTTTATTTAAAAACGTTTCTAGCTGCATTACGGCTGTGTACCTTTTTGTTTTACCTACAAATTGTATTTTGCATATTTTTTGTTTTTTTCCTGGGGAGTTAAGATTTTTTAATATTTTTAAAAATATTTTTAGAAGTACATTTAAAATTAAAAATTATATTGTCTATATGCTATAAAGCTATGCAGGTTTCCGTTTACTACACTTTGGGTTTCATTTATCTCGTGAAACATATTTATGTTTCTTTTTCTTTAATGATTTAGTAAAGTTTTTACACACATATCGTCAGTGTAATTCGCAAAGTGCGTAACTTCAAAATTGGTATTAAGTACTGACATAAACCTTGCATACATTGTTGCCATCTTAGTTGTTTCGTAGGTACCTACTTTTAATATCGTATTTAATGGTTAATTAGGTTCATACTTTAAAAAACATTTTTTAATTTTAAGATATTTCTATTTATTTTTGTTTATTACTTAATGTTTGATATTTTTGTTTTAAGTAAAACCATATTCCTTTAATTTTTTAAAGGGTAGTAATAGCTTTATTATAAGTATTTAAATATTTTGTAAATAATTTTTTATATCGTTTTGAAAGAAAATATAACAATAAAACACATTGTTTTCTTGCTATGTATTAATGGTTGTACTCACTGTTCTCCAAAAGAAAAGGTCTCTGATACGAAATGCTGGTAGCGTTTTTTCCTAAAAAAATAATTATGTTTTTCGAAAGATGAGAAAATACGTTAAATTGACACCAAAGACACCTGTTGCAGCATTCCTCTTGTCCTAACAGATATTATTTTTTTGACGATTACACATAATACATTGAGTTGAAAATACATTTTTTAGACATATATATTAGATGCACACCTAGCATGCAAAAATAAATTTACAGGGTGTTCTTAAAGTTAAGCTATTAATTTTAACAACTCATATACAGGGTGTTTCAAAAAGGTCTGTACAAAATGCTACCATAGACTCCTTGGGACCAAATACAACGATCTAACGCAATTTACCTTAGTCGAAAAGTTGATCTGCAGCTGAAAAGCTAATAATATGCCCATTTTATTGTTTTTATACGGGGTGTTATGAAAATACTATAATATATTGAAATGAGAGACTTCTTGGGCACTGTAGAGACACAGAGACAATACTTTTAACATTGTTTTTGCCCCATAGAAAACGTTCTTACTTTTTAAATTTATTTTTATGTCTTCTTTTTGTATTTTGTAAACTTCTATGTAGCGGTACGTAAAAAATCTGACGAAAATTGCAGAAAGCAAGATATTCGACATGCAAATTGTATGTATTATTTAGAAGTAATTTGACCCGCAGCACTGTGTTCCTTGACCTGTTGTACCAGAATGGCGGCAATTAAACAAAAATCAAAATATGTATTTAGAAATTATGGCACTTTGAGAATGCTTTTAAATTGTAAATAATCAAGTTAAAGTCAAAAACATCATAACCATTTTTGTAATTACATTTTAACAAAAATACTTACTATGGCAGCCAATTTAATTTTTTAAAGTGTATATCATATTCTCTTAAATTTTGTAACATGTCATGTGGGGTGCCGTTTTGATATAGTTTAAAGGTGTTAACTCTAATGGTGAAGACGAAAATATAAAGTCATAAATATTTAATAAAAAATATAAATATAATAATTAAAAAAGTTACTTTGTTTAAAAAAATAATTTCTACACTATCATACCAACTCCATATCGCTACTGGGCTAAATTGTTACATTTAAATTTTAAATGGCACCACTTTTATTTTTTATAATTAATTGCTTCATTATAAAAAAATATTAAAACTTCAGTAAAGTAAGTGGCGTAATTTTTTTCTTGATAATATAAGTTGCAGTGCCCACTGAGACGCTCCCTGGACATAATAATAAAAATCTGGTTGAGTGCTAAATAAGCGCCCTATTACTTTAAATAAATGTACAAAATTTTATTTAAATCGGCCTAAGCTATATTAATAATATTTAGAAAGAAACTGATCTTTTTCTTAAATTTTAACGCACTGTATCTCAGTGAAGGAAGAAACCCCGGAAATATTTTTTTTAAAATAAAATAACATAAGGAATCACACCTTGAAGTTTCGTACCATTGTTAGAAGACACCCTGTATAATTCAAACGATTTCCACAAGCCGAAATAGTACCAGTATTTTTTGATATAAGGTATCTGAGGCATATAAGGCCCGGGGTTTAATAAGGCACCACATTTCAAAACTCGCGACAAAATGTATGGGTTCAGGTTTAAACGTTACCCACACATGCCTAAGACAGATATCTATAGGAATTGGCCAAAAAACAATGTCGTGGTTTCGCAATATTAGAGCAGAAGAATGTCCGTCCAACATCTTCTGAGAGTGGCATAAAAAAACATTTTAGAAAATTGGCCGCTAACCTATAGTAATAAAAAACACTCAAAAAAAAGGGGTAATTAAAGTATTATGGTGGCTAAATTAATAATATAAAATTCAGCTGAAAATTGGACATTTACATATCATTACACATTTAGAGTTCAGAACATATTACAGAGAGGTTTAAAAACAAAATTTAAAATGTTACTACAATAAATAACGTAAACGCTTTTGTCGATATACTTATTAGAATATTTAAAAACATACTTATTAAATTATTAAAAACTGATAGAGTACTTACTTATGTTATTTTCTTTTAATCAGCCCCGGATCTTTATTTTTGTAACGAGGGGCAAAATTTGCCGTATGCCGCCCCTATACCTATGTATAATAACAAATGAAAAGACGATCAAGAAGGTCAATAACACCCTAAGGAAGCGCGATGGAACTTTTTTTATATGAAGTACTAACACTATTTTTGCTCACTCTATTACTTTCATTATTTTTGACCTTACCTTTCCGGACACCCTGTATATTGTAAGTTTTTAAAAACGCACCCTATACATTTACCAAAATGGTGGCAAAAATAAGTAGATAAGGACAAAAAGGTTATAACACTTTTTACCTTTGAGTGATTAAGGCCTAGTTGTACAAAGCAGGTTTAAACTACAGGCTTTTGAACTTTTCGTAAAATTTTAATTTCTTTTAATTTTTTGACACTGACAGCAATATTGAGATTTTACGGAAAGTTGATTGACCTCAGTTTAGTTAAACTGAGCTTAAACCTCCTTTGTACAACTGGGCATAAGTGTTAAAGTTCAAGATTTTTTAGGGTTTGGATGATTCTTACTGCTAGAAATTATCCGTTAAATGTGCTGGAAAAATAAGCCTCTAAACATAACAACTAAAAGCTTATATTAGTACCGAAAAGGAATCAAGTTAAAAACGAGAAATAAAGATATAAAGCATGCGAATAAAACTACAGCAAGCTTAGAAACCAAGTAAATCATACTAAGGCAAACTATAAAACTACGAATAATATACCTGTCATAATCGATGACTTTAACTAACAATGATACTTCTCCTATGCTTTCTTCAGGGACGTCAAATACAAGGGCCTCATTAAAAACGGGATACAGAGTATTTGGTCTAACTGTGGTTTTCTTTTTCTTTATTTTTCTTCCTTGCCAGAATAAATACACTTTTACATAGGGATCTAGAAAATAATTTTAAATTTCTTTAAATTTACGCTTATACAAATATAATCAGAATTAAATTTTATTAGCAAAATATTATTAAAAACAATTTAAAATACGAGGAATCTTCAAAAAATGCTAAAATCCTTTAACAAACATCTTTCCTATCTTTTCATACAGGGTATCTCAACATAAAATAAAAAAAGTGAGTTATTTTAAATGAAGGCTACTTTTGTATAAACATGGGGTTTAAAAGTAAGTCTTACATAAACAGGGAAAAAAAGAAAAAACAAACGTTTTTTTTAAGTTAAAATTCACAAGAATTTTTTATTAAAACTACTATATGGGGTATTTGCTAACGACGGTATGAGTCTTTAAGGGATAATTTTTTGTGTCATTTTATGAAAAAATATTCCTATAAACATTTGTTCGGACTTGCAGTAGTGCTGACAATTAAAAAAAAAATAAAAACAGTATTTATAAATATCTTAAAAAACCCTTTAACCGATGTGGTTAAAACATGGCACACCTATATATTGTAATAAGGACCTAGATTAATATTATTTGGTTTAGTGGAGTCTTAGTGGGCACCACTGCCTATATTATTAAGTTATTAAGAAAAAAAGTACGTCACTGATTTTTATAAAGTTTTTATATTATTTTTATTTGTTTAGGCAATTTAAAATCCACCTATGTAGTTTTTTGTATTATTTTAAAATCTCTTTTTGTGGACGAAAAAAAAATTAAGCCACTTTAAAGGTACTCGCACACATGTACACTTTTGTAGCGAAACTTTTTATAGCGGGATAATAAATAAACTTGCATGCTTGTATAACCCTTATATATATTTTTTATTAAAGATAAAAATAAAAAACCAAAAACTTGGTTAATTAGGATTTTTACATAAACTTTTATTTTATGTAAAAATCAAATGACAAAAGTTGTAGATCATTTTTATTGCCTTATTTACAACTTTAAAATTGAACCTTTTTCCATGGGACTTGTAGTTTTGCCAGATATCGAGAAATACCGTATTTTTTATTTAACCCCCCTCTCCCTCCCTGACCTTAAATCGCCTGGCATTTACTTTTCCTTTCAATTTTGATATTTTTTTTACCTTTTTATTTTTTTTTATTCTACTTATTTTTTTTTCACTTTTTACGTTTTTTAAAGATTTCGGCACAAGTCTAATTGGCTGTAGTGCCCACTAAGATGACACTGGACTAATAATGTTATTCTTAGTAGAGTTTTACAAGCGCCTTAAATATTTTAATAGATGTACCAAATTTTATTTAAATCGGTTAAAGGGTTTAATTTATATTTAAAAATACCAAATTAAAAAAAACTCTAACGCCTTGTATCTTAGAAATAAAGCAAGCTCTGAAATATATTTATAAAAACTTTTTTCGCACCGTAGTTAGAAAACACCCTGTATATAGGGATAGATCTTACGCGGTAATTAACCAAAATACTAATAAGTAAATTTATTTAGTGAGATTTAAAACATAAAGTAAAAAGATGAGTGTAGATTTATAAGTTGACACTCGGTACATGTTTATTAAGGCAATTTAAATTTCTTAATTCGATTTCAAAAGAGTTGAGAAATTTAATATAAAGAAGCAAAGAATAAGCAAGAAAATAAAAATGTATTATTCATAAAATAGATTATAACCTTAACGGTACGTAAATTTTAAACAAAAACAAATATTAAAATAAAGTTTTATCAGCTAAGTTTTAATTGGTTAAAAAGAAAAAGTAATAACAAAGTTTCATAAACAGCCTAATGAATATCCCATGGCAGTCTGATGCTTAAGTTTACAAGTTAAATTTCAGGTTGTTTACCCCAATATGCAGATGCTTGCTTTTCATAAACAAAATTTCTGCTTTCTTTGTTATGGAGTTTTTTATTGCGAACATACCGCACATTAAGGGCTTTGTGTTTTTAGAAAAAATAACAACTTCCTTTTATTCCTCTTTATATAAGTCTATCTGCCTAATGGCTTTTTACCTTTAAAATTAAATAGGATATTAATTTGAAACTTGGTATCGTCAGTGTCATTCGCAAGGTGCTTCATATAATCCAGATCATTGAAATCATAAGTAGAAAACTGTTAAACTTTTTTAATTAGAATAGGTATGAACATTTAATAAACTTAACTTAGGAAATTAGATTAGATTAGAATAGGGCCGGGATAACCCATGCACTGAAGCCGCTCGGCCTATTGTGCGCCCTGTCTTTTTACGTCTGGGTGATGTCAGTCAGACGGGACCTACAGCTTAACGTGGGTTCCGAACCACGGTCCTATGAGCGACCACTTAAGACCTCGTCCCCACCCATTGGGCACTACTGAACCTACCAACTGAGTGGGGTCCGCATGTCTACGGTTGCGCAGGACACGGCAAAGTGTGTTCCGGCGCCCTGGTCCTTTGGTGGCCTTCAGCGTCGATACATTTTGCACTTTGTCCGTCTGGCGTTGAGCTAACCACTAAATTTCCGACCAACTCATAAATAAGTATTTGGCCTCAGCAGGATTCGAACCCACCTCACGTCCGTTGTGCGCTCAACGACTTAACGCCCTACACGCTAAGCCATCACCGGACTTTAACTTAATGTAGTAAATGTTTTTCAAATTTGTTTCCATATTGAATTAATTTGCTTCCTGTTCGAATCTAAAGCTGCGTCCAGACCTTTAACAATTCGCCAAATATCTGTCCAAACCAATCAATCTGTTGCGACGCCAAAAAATCGCTCTAAATTACCGGCGAATCATTCACCAAGCCTTTCAAACGTGAATTTCATCCACGTCCGCGCTATGTGGCGGGGTATGGGGCGTGGAGAGGCACGGCGAATTGTTGCAAGTCTAGACGCGACTTTATACTACTCCTCATACCAAAGGGTGTAGCAGGATAAGAAATTGTGTTTTGGCCCCAATGACCAACTTTTTTTTATTTGTGTTATAGTATCGTCTCTTTGTATGTATGCAATGCATTTGATTCTTTTTTGCCGTATTCCAAATAAATATGAAGATACGAGTGTATGTATGATTACCTACAAACAGACATATCTTTAAAACCAATTAAGCTAACGAGATAAATTTAAAATAAGCTTATATGTAACGTTAAAAACTATATTTGGTATATTTTTAGATTATTTAAATAATTAGAAGCATCGATAATTATTAAATAAATATTTTATCTTTAATTTTTGTAGTGTTCTCAGTGACTTTAAATCACCGAAAAAATATATGTTATATGTATATAGTACTTGACAAATCCTACTTACTTAAAAAAGTATGCAACAATTAAAAAAATAATAAAATCGATGCACCGGTGTGTGATATAGAAGAATTTTGAAAGAAACCAAAGACAATTGTACTATAATTGTCTTTAAAGAAACATAGTTTTTCCTATCTAAAAATATTCTGGTAAAAAAGCCATCTACAGTAGAGAATAGTCAATAAAATTGGTTCGTATTGGTTCGTTAATTTATAAATTAAAAATATATTTTTATCTATACAGTGTGTCCCCGGGTGGACTTAACTATACCTGTAAAAATTTTCATTTTTATTATTTCGAAAAGAAAGGCATTCCTTATAAATCAATCATTAAAAATGTATAATAAAATTCGCCGTAGGATATACAAGGTGTTTAAAATCACATAACTATTACTTTAAAAAATAAAAAAATCAAAAAGCAAATTTTTAAAACTAGCTAATTCAAAAGCAACAAAAAAGTTATAAAATGTGTATAATATTTTTTTTGCTAATGGTTATAGTTTCTTGAATTTTTTTCCAGTGTTGTCCATAAGAGGTTAAGGTTAAATATTTTTTAATATAAAAATGGTACGCCACTGCAGTTATCTGGATATTTTTAAAATACCCAATATTTTAGGAAAAAACTTGATATCTTGACTTTTTTTATTAGATGCACGGTTTTCGCGTAAAAAAATAAAAACCATATCTTGGCATGGTCATTACGAATAAAAAATATTAAATATAGTACTATAGTAAAAATCACCTTTGCTATTTAGTCATTAATTAGATAGGGATTTGACCAGGTCAAGAAGAGTAATTTATGTAACAAGTGCATAAAGTGATCTTTTTTACGAAAGGGAAGTTGAATAGCACGGGCCGTTAGGCGAGTGCGGCAATTCCATAAGTAAAAAAAACACTTTATGCATGTGTTACATACTATATTTTTTCCTCGGCCGCATAAAAATTTCCCAAAATACCATTTTATACTTGCTTTATTTATCCAAACTTATGAATTTTAATTTTTACAGCACAGTTATTATATTGCAAAAAAATCATTGCCTCCTTATTTTTAAGAGATAATTATCCTCTTCACAACTATGCATTTATTATTTAATTTAAGAAAATTGTGTTTAGTACTTACTTTTTGAATAAATAATACTAAAACAGTATAAATTTCTTTTCAATTTTTTAGTCATCCAAATTTATTATTACTAATAATTTTCAATAATTTCTTTTAAATTTATTTGCAAACTGTCATATTCTAAAACTAGTGACACGTGAACTAAACGAAATAATGACGAAATTAAAGGTAACTTGACCGTTTGGTTCAGTTGATGTCCCGTTTACTGAAACATTGCATAAATTGATATTTAAGTTTATTGTAGTAGGCATTGAAACAAAACACTAATTCAAAGTATGAAAAAAAGCTTCAAAGTCTTAAAAAGTTACTTTTTTAACATTTTATATAGTGTACTAGAATGGAGTACTTTAACTTCATGTTAACGGTTAAAAAACACAGCATTTTTTTAACGGTCGTGGAAAATGTTTTTTTTAATTTATTTACGTTAGAACCGTGCATCCAATTAAAAAAAAAAATGGTAAATTTAGAAAAATACAGTGGCGAACTATTTTTTCTCTAAAAATATTTACCCTAAACCCCTTATGAACGACACTGGTTCTTTTCTTGTGTGCTAAAAATATCTCTTAGTGCATAGGAGGCGACCTTAAATTTTTTTAAAAATAATTAAATTGGTACAAAAGTTATTAAAAAGAAAATACAATATATTTCTAAGACCCTGTAGTGTAAAACCTTTGACGTTAGGGACAAATGTTTATTTTAAGTTTTTGTCCTTATTTTCACTATTAAATTTATATCCGAAGTTTCTCGGATACCTTGGCGGCCACCCTATATATCTATTATCGTTTTCAAGCCCCATCCGTGGACACACTGTATATATAGACCATAAATATATTTTTAATTTATAAATTAAGGAATTAATTTTAATAACTATCCTTTACTGTAGAAAGCGTTTTTACAAGACTACAATATATTTTAAAATAGAAAAAATCACGTTTCTTTCAAAAGTCTTTTATATCAAATACAGGTGCATTGAATAATTTTCTACGTATTGCATCAAATTTTTTTAATAAAATTTGTATAAGTATGGTTTGTCAAGTACTATACTATACATTTTTTTCGATGATTGAAAGTCACTGAAAACACTACAAAAATTAAAGATAAAATATGTATTTAAAAACTTTATCAGTGCTTCTAATTATTTAAATATTCTAAAAAATACCAAATACAGGGTGTAATTTAATTGATGCCCAAAATATAGGGTAGGATTCGTAAGCTTATTTTAGGGAGAAAAGTTTATATAAACTTATGTCCTAAACCTCTTAACCTTCAAGATAGAGAGTGTTGAAATTAAAAAAAAACTTTTTTTTAAGTATCTAAACTATTCTTTACCCAATTATGTTTTAATTTGGCAATATTAATAATGACACTAAGGAGGTTATTTATTACTAGCTTATATATTAAAGATATTACAGTAATAAGTTCAGTGGCGTCTCGAGAGGCAACTGAAGGAATATTTCCAACAAAAAAACGGTACGCAAAGAACTGTGTAAATGTGTGTAAAATTGTTAAGCTTTCTTTAGATTAAGCAAATTCAAATACTGCTTTTACGTCTCTTAATTATTTTTTGTATCTTGTTGTTGTGTGAGAAAATAAAATTTGCTTAATTGCATATTTTTAGACCATAGCGGGATCGTTTTCTTTTAAAAATTATGTTTAATAATTTTTAATTAGCAATGTTCTAAAAATAATAAATACCTATTTAAATAAAGTTTATATCCAGTATAACAGTTTTAACTAAAATACGTGTTTTCAAATTTTTTTCATTTTGAAAATTTTAACACCCTGTATCTCAAAAGTTGAGACGTTAAGGACATATGCTTATATAATTTTTTTCTTCCTAAAAGAAGGTAAGTTATTATACCCTGTACGTTTAGCCATCAATTAAATTACACCCTGTATATTCTTTAACGTTACCTGCAACCTTATTTTTTCATTTTCAGGTATTAAGATATGGCTAAGGATAACTTCAGACACTCATATGTCCATATTAAATCGGAATACGGCAAAAAAGAAAATAAAAAAGTAATATAAATTGCATACAAACACCAAAACTACACTATAATACAAATGTGAACAGAAGTTGTCATTGGGGACCGAATCAGGATTCTTATCCTGCTACACCCTTTATTAAGTAATAAATGCAGCTTTAGAGACTAAGGCTGCTTTCAAACGGGCGACTTTTTGTAGTCGAAGTTGACCATAAAAAGTCGATCGTTTGTGGTTGATTGTCGCTACTTGCAGTTGTCATTAAACAACTATGGAAAAAGCGATTCCTTTTCATACGGGCATTTTTTCGATTGCAACCGAACTTCTGCTGCTGATTGTCGCCGATCATGTCGACTGTCTACATATTAGTTACAACTACAGTTGTAGTCGAAATTGGCGACAAGACGCCGATATTTTTGTAGTCAACTTCGACTGCAAAAAGTCGCCCGCCTGAAAGCGGCTTTAAAGATATTTAAGATTTGTTTTATTTCTTTTTTTGGAGACAAGAAATGTTTTATATTTCTTATTTTAAAAATTGAAATAATAAATTAAAATAGTCTAAAATAAAAATAAAAGCGGGTTTTACGCATCTGTTTATAGGATAAAAGCAGTTAAAATTTAAGATATAATATTTTATGCTTTATTTGTTATTTGGAAGATAACGTTTAAACAAAATAATATTTGGCTTCTTTTTAGATTAAAATAAAAAAATTAAAAAACATTAAAAAAAATTAAAACTTTACAATACAAAAAAGGTATCGTAAGTAACTTTATATTAAATATTTTATTATTTTATTTCTTTTAAAGTAATCTTAACTTTTATTATATTGTGCAAGGACAAAATAGTTCTTTATAGTATTTATATAAAAGATTAAATTTCCTTAAAATGTTTAATAAACTTTTTAATATTATTCTGGAGAAATATTAGATTTTTAAAGATATAGCATTTTAACAATGGTATTGCTTTTGGGTCGCCTGAAAATTTATGGTTAAGGATGTGATTACTAAAAAAAACACAGTTTTTAATTTTTGAGTTCTCCTGCATAATGATTCATTAACTTGCATAAGCATACTAACAAAAAAAGTAAAGGTAATATTACCCAGAGTGAGTCAATGACTTTAAAGTATTTTTTTTAATTAAATTAAAGGTAAAATTACACAGAGTCAGTCAATGACTTTAAAGTATTTTTTTTGTTAATTTAAATTGAAGGTAATATTACACAGAGTCAGTCAATGACTTTAAAATATTTTTTTCTTAATTAAATTGAAGGTAATATTACACAGAGTTAGTCAATGACTTTAAAGTTTTTTTTTATTAAATTGAAGGTAATATTACACAGAGTCAGTCAATGAGTTTAAAGTATTTTTTTTTAAATTAAGTTGAAAGTAATATTACACAGAGTCAGTCAATGACTTAAAGTATATTTTTTAAATTAAATTGAAGGTAATATTACATAGAGTCAGTAAATGACTTTAAAGTATGTTTTTTAAATTAATTGAAGATAATATTACACAGAGTCAGCCAATGATATGGTTATTTACATTCTGAGATTGATATAATAGTTTTCTTTTGGGAAGCACATAGGTTAACCTTACTTCCCATTCGGATCTCGTTCTATTTAGTCTAAAGCCGCGTCTAGGCTTGCAACAAATCGAATGCTGCCCCACACCGCATACTCCGCCACAAAACGCGGACGTGGACGTGGACGGAATTCACGTCGTTTTAAGGGCTTGGCGAATAATTTGCTGGTGATATAGAGCTTGTTAGAGCGCGCAAACAGGTTGGTTAGCTTGGACGAATGTTTGGCGACGTCTGGCAGCGACTTAAAATTCGAAGAGAAGGCGACCTGTACTCAACTTTTTACTGGATTTAAACTATTTTATATTTAATATAGTATTTAAACAAAGGTATTGCTACATATTTGTAGTAAACAATTATAGTCAGGGTTACATTTAAATTAAAAAATACCTTTACATTTTTGACACAACCTGTATATGACAGTATTAATATATAACAATTTTTTTTAT
Organism: Listronotus bonariensis; assembly: GCA_014170235.1. Lineage (NCBI taxonomy): Eukaryota > Metazoa > Arthropoda > Insecta > Coleoptera > Curculionidae > Listronotus > Listronotus bonariensis. The sequence continues at coordinate 59,405 of JACEGR010003459.1, read as the reverse complement.
TTAATTTTTTTGGCACGTTCTGTATTATTTAAACATACATATTTTAATAAGTAGCTTTAAAATATTTTAAAAAATTGAGGCTGGCATTATACAGGGTGTATTAAAAGCTTTAAGAGTATTTTTAAATTTAAATATAGCCTTGACCATAATTTTCTAGGCTACCCTAGAACAATACCTACTACCCTATATTTATTATAAAATAGTTACAAGTACAAATTATTTGGTTGGAAAATAAATAAATGTCTCTGTCTCTAATCCTATTTTTAAATGTATTTTTGTTAGAGTAAAGTGCCATATTATCGAATAGTTATAATTCCCAAACATCTGTAATCTGATAATGAAAAACCTCTATGCAGTTCGATATACCGCTAAATTCAAGCAATTGAATAATATTTTAAAGCTAATTATTAAAAAAGAGGGATGTGGAGTAACTTGTTCAAACAGTGAAACTTTGAGATTTTACAAGCGCTAATTGGTGACGCAATTTTTAGACACAGGTAAATTACAAAATTTTACTTTTTAATTTAACAAGTCTAAAAATATGTTTACTTTAACTAAGTGCATGCAAGAAAATGTAATAATAACTTTTTTTGTCTTATAACCTAAAGCTCAACCAAAGGACAATTTACCTAATATTGGATAGTTACATGAGATATTCGAGATTAGGACAAAATATTTCCTATTTACCTTTATTTAGAGTACCTAGATCCTTAGGTACCTAAGGCCTTATTAACAACTAAATTTAAAAGTTATTATTGTGTTTATGGCTCTATGGGTTATTCTTATATCGAATACCCTATCCGATATTAGGAATATGTTTTTTTGTCAGCTAAAATTGTTAATTTTTCCTTAAATTTTTATTTTAATTTTTAAACATTTAAAACGGTTTATTTCTGTTTAATATTGGTATGTAAAGCCTAAACTTCATACTGTTAAAAAAATCACAGATTTATTAAAAAATTTAATTAATAGTAGGCTTAATAAAAAAGTTTCCGATATTATGGTACTTTACTCTACTTTTTTTAAACTTATTAGTTTTTCATTTACTCGCAAAGAAAATTTAAAAAAGTCTGAGGTTAAAACTTTCAGAATACTTAACAAACATTGTTTTACTTGGCTTCTTAACTTACCTGACTTGCCGGTTATATCCAAAGCTTTCAAATTACGCCCCTTAATTATAGTGACTGTAAGTCTGCCAGCTTTGGGCAAAAACACAGACACACCATTAATTCACCCAAATTAACGTCATCCTAAAATTAAAAAGAAAATGAAAAACATATATTGTATTTTTTAAAATCAAAAAAATATTAAATGTTAAAATTGTGATTTATTTTTGTTGTAACTCAAGAAAAAATACATTATATATTAAATTTATTGTAGTTTCTTTGTCTATTTTTTATTTGATATAACCAAAGACTATAAGACAATAAACTGTAATTGTCTTTGATATAACACAACAATCTAATCTGTCTCTATTCTTTGTAGTTATGAGAAAATTTTCCAGCTTTTAATGTTTCAAATTGTAATCAGTATACTTTTAACATATGTTCAATTTAATAAATTGTTGTTTTACCAAAAAAATGTGGCATTATGTAATTTTATTATTGTTTTCTAAATTTATAAATGCGGGCGTGTTGATACTTTTATGCCCTAGGATGTAAAAGTGCTATTTTACGCCCTTATTTATAAATGCAGCCGTTTTTGATACTTTTTAAATGGGAGCGTAAAGATGTATTTTACGCCCGATCATACAAAAACATTTTAATCCGTCTTTTGGCATATTTACCCTAAACTGTTTTAGATTTTATAGTTTAAAAAAATATAATTTATTGTAATCGATACACGAGATACTAATTGAAATTGAACTTTTCTTAGAATTTTATACCGGGAAACAGTAAAATTACTTTCCCGCTACCATTTTTATTTCTTTATTAATACTGATTAAACTTGGTAGGGTTTTAAGCTTACAAAAAGTAATTTTTATATTGTATTAGCTATTTTTAATCGTATATGGGCCACTTATGCAATAAGTGGCTCCAAACAGACTATCCGCATTATCGGAAAGAATTTGTCGACGGCGTCCCGGTTTTCTGTTCGAAGTACGGTAGCTAATGAGCGTCACGGTCAGACCGCGGACGGAGGGTACGGGGGCCGGTGTTTGTATTTTGCCACGGCTTTTAAGTGCGCATGTTCGTCCACGCATCTATTTGTTTACTGGGCGAGGTCGTAAAAATCCGAAAAATGCTTCTTGACACTGCGTATTTAAATGTAGGTTATCTATGGGCCAAACCTTTAAGCTGACACGAGGTGTATAATGTTTAATAAAAAAAAACTTACCACCGGCTGACATAATATTGGCATACTATAATCACAATCCTGTTGATGTTCAACTACTTCAGTGAGGTTATCTACCATTATGTGGCCAATAAGGTCGTGTCTAGCAAATCTGTCAAAATCGTAGACGGAGAGTTGTAAAATGCGAGATTCCAATTCTTGACTAGTTACGCTAAAACAAAATTCAAGGGGTTATATAGGGTGTTTCATAATTGAAATAAAAAATTTAAGAGCTTATTTCTAAACTTATCTTACAAGAATTTTAAATTGTTGTTAAATTATTTATATAAACATAGATCCGCCAACTCTGTTTCCTTAAATAGAAAATGTTAAGCTTTTCAAAACATTTTAAAATTTCGAAAACACTTATTTTAGTAAAATTTGTTAGACTAGGATTTGTTAATAGTATTTTACGTTACAAGTCTGGTAGGTGACTTATTACAGTACGAGATGTTTACGGATGAGGTGACGCAGGAGCCGAGTCTGGAATATAAACGAGTACTGTAATAATACCTAACGAACGTGTATCGTATGATATTTTATTTCTTTATGAAAATTAATGAATAAATATAATTTATAAAATTTTAAAAGAAAATGTTAATTTTAAATTATTTTACTTAAATTATGTAGGTAACAGCCTTGTTCTCCATATCATCGGTAACTATGATTATTCTTCGCTTGTCACTGTCAAATTGATAACAAAATATTATATTTGTTGTAGCTCCTAAACGGTATTAAATAGGTAACGCTAGATAGGTCCAAATTAAATAGAAATGACCAAATTTAGTAAAACAGAATATTCTTGAAAATGTAACAAAAAGTCTGTTTTATAGTAATATAATAATTTTTATTTACTAAAGTTGATAAAAAAATATATTTTACAAGTAGAAGTTCCTAAATGGTATTAAATAGGTAACGCTAGATATAGGTTTAAATAAAATAGAAATTACCAACTTTAGTTAAACAAAATACTTTAAAAAATGTAATAAGAAGTCTGTTTTGTAGTATCACAGGTAGTAGTCTAATCATTTTTATTTACTAAAGTTGGTAAAAAATATTATATGTTAAGTACAAGTAGAAATTCCTATATATCCTAAAAGCAGATAAAAATCGCTTAATATATGAGTATTTAAAGATTTAATTTATTTTGGCATCCCAAAATGACATTAATCAAGATATAACAACAATGATCACGTGAACATTTATAATGATACATGACAGCGTTTCTAGGCAACACATTACGGTACCAGGTACTTTTTTCTTTAAATATGCAATGCAAAAAATTAACAAATAAATATTTTTTACTTTTATGCTTTAACTTTAAATTTTGACATAAAATTTAATTCTCTACAATTTTTCTTACTTTACCTATACAATTTTTTTTTATTTTTAAAAATTAAAATAATTAGTTCCTGGGTATTTTTCATATATGTTAAGTTATAACTCGCCGTGTATAATACCAATTTAATTAAAATGTCGTATTTATTAGTTTTAAACCATGCCAAAAGATTTTCCATGATTTCGTTTTAGAACTCATTAATTTTTGTTTTATTTATCCTCTTGTAATACCTATCCTGGTACACAATGTATAACGGGTAAATATTTCCGGGAATAAAATGCCTAAATTATTTAAAAAATAAAAAAATAACGACAATATGCTAATACCTTTAAAATTAAATCCACTTAAAAAATATTTTATTGTAAAAAAAAAAGGATTTTATTTTTAAATTTGTGTTACAAAATTAATGGTTAATTAGGTACGCCAAAATATATTAAAAAAAAAGTGTATGGGAAAACATTTTTTAGGATAACTTAAAACAATGCTTTACAGGTATTATAGTCAATTTTACAAACGTACTTTATTTTTATCATCTTTATTAAAGTTAATTACCTTTATAACTCTCTGTCCAGTCTTCCTAAATAGATAATAAAGGTAGGTAATAAAGATACAGATTATAAATAAAATATTTCGTAATGGTGTTTTAAACATATTAGCTTTGTTCGCGGGTCTAGTAATGAACTGATTCTGAACCAGAACCGACCTGGTTTAGAATTGTTTTAACGCGCATGTCTAGTTATTTATTAGTTCGGAATTTTTATTTACCGCGAACGATTTTCTATACAGCTGAGGATGTATTCTAACTTAGCCATATGGTTAGGATTTTTCATGGTTAAATTGGATACTACATAAAAAAATTAAATTCAAACAAAAAGGTAAATTTTTATACTGTCGAAAGCCAATCGAGGTCTCTCGGCGGAAGACGAGGGATTCCCTGCCTCCTCGCGTTTTTAACATAAGTATGTGTATTTAACTAAAGATAAAATTCAAACAACAAGAAATGGTAGAATTTTGTAATATTGTCTATAATTTTTAATTAAATCTTTATTTATTTTATGCATACATACATTCATACGAAATACAATTAAAATCCTTTGTTTATATACGCTCAGAATCACAAAAATATAAAAAAATATTCAACAGGTATATTAACCCGCATAAAAAGTGACAGAAACAAATAAACTGTAATACAACGGTTTACTTCTGTACCACAAATACAGAAAACAGCTGACCATGTCTACAATGCGCATGAAATTCCGAACTGAACTTTTTTCCATTGTAACCCGCGAACACAGAACTGTTACTAAAAATTCAGGATTTTACTAAAAAAGCGATATACTTTGAGATACACTATACATCCGGACGGACTGCCTGGCAGGCGAGCATTCTACCACCGAACCACCGATTACTTATTAAAGATAGCCGTCCCCTGCCGTTTATTATTTTTTCCGCTGACTTCATATACATGTGTCATTATTTTTCTTAAAACTTGTTGTTAAATCGTGATAAAATATAGCCTTTCGCATTACTAAATAGTGTAACTATCGAATTGTTAAATAATGTTTATGATCGGTTTGGTATTTTCGAAGATAATATGTCGATTTCTTATAAATATATCCTAAATACGAAGCCAAATACTAAAAAAATATATGACACTAAAGAGTTGTATTTTTCGTTGCTTCCTAGAAAAAAATATAAAAGCTACATTAAAAGCCAGTGACGTGAAAATTAAGTTAGGGCTTTACAAGCACTTTATTTCATGCAAATGTATACAATTTTAACCAAATCGGTTTAAGGGTATTTAAGATATTTATAAAATGCCGACTTTTTTAAAAACTTTAACGCCTTGTATCTCAAAGACATAGCATCTCCGGACATATGACTATGGAAATATTTCTTCATAAAATGACATAAGAAATCACTTTTTGTATAATTTGGAAAGACGTCCGTAGGCCACTCTGTGGGTACATCCAACATACAAATATTTTTGTGGAAATGTATTTTCTCATCAAGCAGGACTTTTTATAAGAAGGCACTTTTTCTTGTAAAGTTAATAATAAAAAAGTTTTGCTTTTGGTAAGAACTTCCGAACACGCTGTCTAAGTCTCAAAATAATTTTTGGTTTACAAAAATACGGGAGCATTGTACACCCGCACTTCCCCAACATGACTGTACCCCAAGCAGCAAGCTGCCGTCATTATGACGTCATTTTTAAGTAATTTTTGGTCATTTTTGGTCATAGGACGTCACCAGACCAAAATTATGACGTCATTTTAACGACGTGTTTTTGACGTCGTTGAAGTGACGTCTTCTCGACGTCATTTTTTCGTCATACTTGCTCATAAAAATCTAATGACGCCATGTTTAGAAAACCCGCCAGAAAAATTTTGTGACATTATATGATTCGTGTCAAAATCCAACCAAAATATCATATGACAGAAAAATAAGACTAATAATTTTACAAAATTGAAATAGGAAAAAACTCTACCAATAGATGGCGTAATGGACAATAAATTACTACGTCTATTTAACATCTTCGCTTTTTATCGCCTACACCGTACCGATGAGACTAATATAGTTCGAGACCGGTCTGCGATTGATGATCTCTATTTGCTTTGAAAGAAAAATTTTCGGCTAGTTTAAAAATCTGCATCTCCAGGTTGGACAGTGTCCCGAGAGATGCGAGCTTGCAGTGCCAGGAAATTGCAAGCAGTAAGGAATTTTTTCCTATTTCAATTTTTAAATAAAATATCGTATCATTTTAGCTTTAACCTTCCGGAGGTGGCGCCAAGTCTGACAGACTCAACAAGTATTCAAAGTGTCGGCCCGACTCGCGTATAATCGTTTTTACATTGCCCACTCAGGTACCTTCCTACAGTGGCTTTCAGTATTAGCCTAACAAGGAAGAAGGGTGCAGCTAATATAGTTTGTGATTTATAAGATAAAAAGTCTGTGAGACCCGGCGCCATTCCTGGAGTTATTGTTTTTAATAATTGTGAAATTTGGTTCTGTTTGTATGTAGGTACGTATATATTATTTTATTTGATTGTTGTATAACTAAAAACTGTAGTAAATTATATTATTTGATTGTTGTAAAACTCGTGCATATATATTACAACTAAAACTTAATTAATTAGGCAATTTTTATTTTTAGAAATGAGTTGGGAAAAAGAACAAGAATGGTTGCAAAAACTATGGGATACGGTAGATGTTGCAGAAGAACCAGATGATGAGGAACTTGAATTAGGCATAGAAGAGGATGTCACTGAAGAAAGGGACACTGATAGCGAGTCCGAACAGGAATGTGGTGATGAAGAAATGACCCCCTCAGCTGCAAAAATACCAAGGATTCCTCATTTTATTGGGAAAGATGGTAAAACAAAATGGCGTAAATTCTGTACCAAGAAAACGTCAAGAACAAGGCGAGAAAATATAATCGTTCGACTTCCTGGAGTAAAAGAATACGCAAAAAATGCCCGCACTGAGCTTGAATGTTGGACGCTTTTTTTTACGGAAGAAATGTTGGAAGAAATTGTTGTGTACACAAACCTATATATACGCGGAATATCTGCAAATTACTCTCGAGATCAAGCTGCAAAGCCTACAGATTTACTGGAAATAAAAGCTCTTTTTGGTTTATTATATCTGGCTGGCACTCTGAAAAGTAGCAGATTGAATACAAAAGAAATTTGGGACAGGACAGGAACAGGAATTGAGAGATTTTGGGTAACAATGTCGGAACAACGCTTTCGATTTCTCTTGAACTGTTTGAGATTTGACGATCTCTCTACCAGAGAAGAAAGACGGAAGCTGGATAAATTAGCGCCAATACGAACAACATTTGACTTTTTGTCCAAAATTGTCAAAAGGCTTATTGCATAGGGGCTAACAGTACTATTGATGAGAAACTTGAAGCTTTTCGTGGGCGTTGTGGCTTTAAACAGTATATTCCTAGTAAACCAAATAAATACGGCATTAAAATATTTGCTCTTGTGGATGCTGCTACATCGTATTGTGCCAATTTGGAAGTTTATGTAGGAAGTCAACCTGAAGGTCCTTTTCAGAAAAGCAATGACCCTTCTAGCGTCGTTCTGCGCCTTGTGGAATCTATTTCTGGTACCAATAGAAACCTTACTTGTGACAACTGGTTTACCAGCATTCCCTTAGTCCAGAAACTGTTTCAAGAACATAGCTTGACTTTTGTTGGAACTTTAAAAAAAACAAAAGGGAACTTCCTTCAGAATTTGTAAACACAAGAAACCGAGGTGCCTGCACTTCGATGTTTGGGTTTCAAGAAAATATAACGATAGTCTCCTACGTGCCAAAAAAATATAAAAATGTTATTTTGGTTTCGTCATTACATCATGAGGATACAATCGATGAATTAACACGAGAGCAAAATAAACCCGAAATTATAACGTTCTATAATGGCACCAAAGGTGGCGTTGACAACTTGGATAAGCTATGTGCTACCTTTGACGTTGCTAGGAATACTCGACGATGGCCAATGGTCGTTTTTATTCTTTATTAAATATAGCGGGTGTTAATTCTCAGTTGATTTACGCCGCAAATAATAGAGAATACTCTATTCTAAGAAGGCGATACCTGAAAAAACTTGCCGTGGAACTGACGACGCCACATTTGGTTCGACGCTCCTTAGAAACAAATGTACCACGACCTGTTCGGGAAAGAAGACGGGATTATGCAGGAACATCTGCAATCGTAGAGACGCCACAAGAAGTAAAGGCAGGGACCCGAAAAAGATGCTTTTTTGTGTTAAAGATTCAAAAACCAGGTTCTATTGTGAAAAATGTAAAAATTTCTTTGTCTCACCCATCTCAAAGCTTGGTGTTCTGACTGCTTAAATCAATTAGATAATATGTAACATTTATTATTTGACATTTGCTCTTTTTATTGTAAAAATAAAAATGTATGCTACTTCTTAATTTAAACTTTGGCACTTCATTATACAACAGTTTTCTTTTTTTTTCTTCATTAATTATTTTTAGAAATAGGCATTTTAATAATTTGGTGTTCTAAATTATTTTTTATATTTTGATATAATAAATGAGTTACCTAAACATATCTAGTATTATTTTTTTACAAAAAAAAATCTAACAATTTTTTCATACTGGGTCTCACAGACTTGGCGCCACCTCTAATGATATTGTAACATGCGCCACTTTCGAAAGGTTAAAAAAAAGTATATGCGTCAATTTTTCGTCATCCTAAAGACGTCTTTTGTCTGTGACTTAGGGAGGTCAATTTAATGTCATTTTGTCGTCATCTTATGACGTCTTTGCTGACCAAATGTGACCAAAAATGACTAAAAAGGGACGTCAAAAAGACGTCAACTTGCTGCTTGGGACGCTAAGAAAAAAATTGACCCGCAATAGACCATTAATATCAAGATTATTTTAAAGTTTTTTATGGTCTCTGTAGATTTGGTTTTAGTTATTTATTTTAATTTAAATTACACTTAGGTCTTATTAATTGGGGTATTCTTATAAATTTTATTTTTATTTTAAATAAGATTTATTTCCTAATTAAAGCAAGGATGCAAAAAGCGTAATAATATCTTTTAGGGTTAAAATTGAAATATATCCCCAAAAACTGCCAAACAGTTATGTTTTAATAAAAGCAAACTTCTTTAAGGTTTTTAGCTAATTTTATGTGTCTTTCGTTAATTTGTTTTAAATTAAAGATATTTGAGAACGTTCTTGCAGGATTTCTAAATTTTTCTGTAAGCACTTAAAATTTTTTTGCTTAAAATTAATTGTTTTTATCTCTAAAGTGTCATTTTACTGTCCTTTTAAAATACAGCCTGTCTACCTAAAGGCACTTGTACATATGTACACTTTTGTGGCGCAACTTTTCTATAGCAGTATTGCGGGATAATATATAAACTCTATGTTTACACAAGCATACTTGTGTAAACATCATGTTTGCGGCTTGCGTCACGAAAGTGTAGATGTGTGTAAGTACCCTAAGTTCGCACTATACAGTGCCCCCCTTTTTATTTTTTAAACGGATCAATTTAAAAATTGTAAACTATGGGATATGAAATTGGTGCATAAATACTATATTTTAGAGTAAAATTGATAAATGAAAATTTTAAGAAGGCGGCTGGGTGCTATCTTGGAAAAAACACCATCGCACATCATTTTAAAGTTCACGACAAGCACTTTATAACCCTAGAATATAAAGTCAATATTTTTACCTAATACAAAATGGCGGTACTTTAAAAATTACACAAATACCTGATTTGGATGTCAATACAGGGTGTCCGGAAATTAGGAGCACATATTTTAAGAGGCGATTCGGCGTCCAAAATAAACCCTAGTCTCCTATATAGATGTATGTCTAGATTTCCTTACCGAGATACGGGGTGTTAAACTTCTAAGAATAAAAACTGTTTTTTACCGTATCTATAACATCACTCGAGATATCTTTATGAAAATTGTTACATGTCTTTAAAGCTTTGAAAGGCAATTCCTGATATAAAAAGGGTTTTTTAATTTGTACCAGTGGCGTCTGTACGGGATGTACCATTAATTATTTTTGAAAAAAATTATATAAAATTACGCGGAACGTTAGCTGGTAACTACTATTTGTTTTATTTAGGTTTTTAGACTATGATGCCCAATATTTTGTCTTAATTAAGTTTATAGCACCCTTTTGAAAAACAAATTGGAGTCGTATAGCGGGATGAGGGCAGGCAAATAAAAACCACTATTGTATTTATCCCAACGTTTCGTGGCTAGATTGCCACTTTATCAAGGGCCTATAATAAAAAAAGATACATTACAAAACTATTTCGTCACATGGACCTAATATTTTACAACACCATAAACATTTACAAACTATATTGACTAGAAGGAAAGGCGAAGAAACAACCATCAGGCCGTCAGGACCTCTGATTGCGGACTTTTTTCGATGTTTAGTGAACGGATCTCAGGAACCGCTGTAGCTACAGAGATAATTAAATGTAAAAAGATTTACAGTTTTAAAAGCATACTTTACATGACTTTTGGTAAAAAAAAATCATGGCTTACTGGATATTTAAAAAAACATTTTTTGAAGAATCTTTTTTCTTGTAGCTACTGAGTTAATATTCTAAATACCAAAAAAAAACTTTTTAGATATTTATCTTCTTAATAAAAAGGTAAAATCCGATATTAAGTATAGTAATCCCTTTTAGAGCTACGACACAATAAATCGTTAAAAAACTTATTAAAAGGCCCTTTTAAAAAGTCATAGCCAATTATGGTTTCCATTTGAAAAAATGCAAGTTATGTCGTAGCTCAAAAACGGATGATTATACACTTATAATCGGATTATAGCTATTAAAAAGACAATTATCGGCAAGTTTTCTATCAACATTTTTTATATTTGGAATATTAACTGGGAGACAAAGAAAAAACCATTTTGAAAAAAAAATGTTTCTTTTTTTAATCTAGTAAGCTATGATTTTTTTTAAACAAAAAGTGATTTAAACTAAGCTCAAAATACTTTTTTTCCATTTAATGATCTGTGTAGCTGCAGCGATTTCTGAGATCTCTTCATTAAACATTGAAAAAAAACTCACCCTCTATAGCATTAAATTCCTTACCTGAATATAAATGTTTCATTAAACACTGGATTCAGACTTTTACGATGAACTTTTGTTTGATATCTCTTTTTCTATCTGGAAGTAGATTTAATTTAACGTATGGATCACAAGTACCAAAAGTATCTTTAACAGGTAAGTCTCTTGCTTCAAAAACCTAAAAAACACAATAAAAACTTGTTAAGATTTTAAATTAACGAAAGTTACTTTTTAATAAATTTGTTTAACATAAAAACTCTTCCAGACTTTATAATCTATTATGCATGAAAATTTTTAATAAGCATCATGTTCCAATTCAGTAGCTTTTCTCCTCCTTAAAAGATAAAAAGTTTTAGACCTCTTTACCATAATTTGCTTTTTAAATTATTTTCTTTAAAATTCTAAATTATGTTTTGATTATGCTGTAGCGTTAAGCATTTTTAAGTAGAGAGTTTTGGGTATTACACCAAAGAGATAGCGCATATTAAAGAGAAAACTACTCTTTGGCATGAAAATTTTTGTGCGCTTCAAAAACTTTTGTTTTAGTGAAAAGGTGGTCACGTAGCACATTAATATTTTGGTCTTTTGACTGTTTTTCCAGCACCCCTTTGTTTAAAAAAGAAGCTCAACCGTTCGAGACATACAACTGAAATTTGGCTTAAAAAATTGTATAAACAGTGCGGTTTAAATGGTTTTAACCTGCAAGTCCGAAACAACCAGGCCGATTTTTAAAAATAAAACTAACATAATTTTTCAAGTATTCCACAATTTGAAAATTCAAACCACTTGACATTGTTTTCACTGCTAATGTTAAAAACGTCTCTGTAAATAAATAGGCCTACAAAGAACAAAGCCAAGAAAAAGCAATAAAAAACGGTAGGTATGTCGTAATTTATATCTTCTGTTACGTAAGCATCCCCAAAGTACGTCACTTGGCTATGCAGGTTTTTAAATAATTTTGTCATGCTAAAATAGCAAATTGTTGTGTTTGTTGGTTGGATAGGGGTTTTAGTAATATGCAAATTTCCAAATTGTGCAGAAATTAGTGTTTTAGGGTGTTTCTTTTAGTATAACTTACTTAAATGTTGGATTATTTGCATTTTTAGACGATTGTGCTTATTTAGGAAGTATTTTGTAACTCGTGTTTAGCATTTTTAGCGTTTAATTATTTACTAACTTAAAGCAAAATATATAAATTAAAATGTCTTTATTCTAATAGATTTGCCAATAAATGAAGTAACAATGGCGTTTAATATTTATAAGCTAGATTTTCTTTGTAATTAATTATTTTTAAATTTTTGATTTTTAAAATTTAAATAAATAAAAAAATTGTGAAACTTATTATTCTGCTTGATATTAATTGAAGGGTGTCCGGTTCAAACAGGCTAAGTGCCATTTTAATTATTTTTAATTTTTTTGCATAAAAACATTCTAATTGTCATCGTACGTGTCCTCACAAAATGCTAAGTGCCAAGCTTGCCGCGTATGGTAATAGAATTTATTGGAAAGTGGGGGAACTCACAAATGACATATCCTAGCGGCGTTTCTTTGTTAGTTAGAGCGTGTTGGTTGACTTATTAGTACATGTGATTGACGTCTTTAAAATAAAACACAAAAGAATAGATTGATATAGAGATGAACAAAAGAAACTAAAAGTTTCTGGATTTGAATATAAAACTAGAAAAATAAAACTCTTTCGAAAAAAGAACCTAAACAATCACTTCCCTTTCAGATTATCGATATGGAGTCGTCTGGATTTGGGGATATTAAAGAGGTTGCGGAAAATCTTATTGAGACTAAGAAACTAAATATTAGTAAAGCAGTCATGATCTGCATTGATAAGGAAGATCCTGAAGTGACAAAGGTAAAATATACGTACAGTAAAGTTTAAGGTTGGAAGGAAGTACCAATTTTAACTAAAAACAAAACCACACAGGACGTAAAGGAAACTGTTCTTAACCTTTTACCTCCAAAAAACAAAATATCAGTCAACAAAAAAATTATTACGCTCTATTAGGGATTTTCTTGAAAACAAAGATCATAGACTTTATCGTAAGCTAGTAGAATGAGTTTAAATCATGTTTTGTCCATATTATAGTATTTTAAGTTTTAGTACATGTTTATTTTAATGAATAAGTTTCGAATTAAACGGTTTTCTTTTCTCTTAAAATATTTTTTTTTGTGGCACTTAGCATGTTTCTTATTTGCTTATTTTTTATTTTTATTTTACATTACACATTTTTGCATAAAATTTTAAAACAAGGCTAAACTTACATTTTAAAACATTGTTTTAAGGAAAGTTAAATCAAAACTAATATATATTTTTTTCCTTTTGGTGATAACCCCTCAAAATTTCGTTTTTCTTAAATATCTCTGTTCTTTAAATTTGGCACTTAGTCTGTTTGAACCGGACACCCTTCAATTATTGTTTGTTAAATAAATTAAATTATTTATTTATTTTTATTTGTCTCAAATTAATTAAAGGTAAAATTAAAATTTTCTTACTACTGTGTAATGTACCTACTATTATTCAAAAGTTTTATTTTTTTTTTAACACGCTTTTATTAACTTGGGTTGTAACTATCTATCTATCAATCTATCTATCTGGCTGCCTATGTAACGGAATCTTTGAGCCTAATTTTAACCAACTTCCAGCTATTCGATTTCTTTGAAACTTTGCACACGTATTAAGGAAACATGACAATGCAATAATCTGCAAACAGTATCTCGTTATCTTTTTTTGGATCGCCAGGAAAAAAATTCCATTATATTATAAAAACAATACCTAGGTTGCCATCTGTTGGCAACATTTCAAACTTTGCTATTAAATGAAGAAGAAATTTTTTAGTGGGTTGCAATATGTTGGCAACGGTCCAAACATTGCCTGGATTGCCATCTGTTGGCAAAATTTCAAACTTTGCTACTTAATGAAGAAGAAATTTTTTAGTGAGTTGCAATCTGTTGGAAAAATTTTAAAATTTGTTACTCTTGTTCATTAAAAAAAATTTTCGCCATTTTGTCAAGAGTAGCAGAAACTAAAAAATGAAAAATAATTAATAGTTTAAAAAAACTAAAAAACATGCTTTTATATGCAACCGAACTAAAAATTAGAAAATAATTTTTCATTAAAAAAAATATTGTCATTTCATAGTAAAAAGCGTGGGGTGATAAATATATTAAATGTTATAATTATTATATTTGCAAATATCTATGATGGAAAAGTTATGAAAAAATAGTAAAATGCACCCCACGCTTTTTACTATGAAATGACAATATTTTTTTAATGAAAAATTATTTTCTAATTTTTAGTTCGGTTGCATATAACAGCGTGTTTTTTAGTTTTTTTAAACTATTAATTATTATTATTTATTTAATGATGGTTATTTAACAAATCCTCTATGGACTTTAATTATCATAGTAACCTTTTTATAGACATAATTAAAAAATATATAAAATAGTAATTTTTTTACTTAAAAACGTAATTTAAGTTAAATTTAGTTAGACAAAATTTTTAAATGGCTTATTGCTGTCGTTAAAGCACTCAACAGCAAGTAGAATTTTAAATTTAATATTAATAAAAATTGAAATATACTTATTTATATTTAGTACATTTATGAAAAATATTTAAATACAGTGTGCCCTATGTATCTGCAACCAAATTATTTTTTTTGCACCTATACCCATACACCTATTTCAAAATGGAATATATAAAAAATGCCAAAAACAGCGAAAAGTCACAAAAGTACTAGTTATCGCAAAAAAATCATAAAAGGTTCGTTCTTCTAATTAAACCAGATTTGCAAATTTAAAAATTATTTTAAATCCTAAACATTTTGTCTTGTCAAAAATTGGCTATCCAAATCAGGTATGTGGGTAAATTGTAAGGTTCTGCCATTTTGTAGTAGGTACATGTATTGACTTTATATTCCAGAGTTATAAAGTACAGGGTTTCCAGATTTCGTTGCAATTGCAGGGTATCTTGGTTACTATTAAGTCCGTTTTACAGTCGGCAAGTTCTTTCTGCAACTTGCAAGAAACTTGTGGTAGGCATGCGCAGTACGCAAACAGCTGATTTTTGGCAGCGTATTCTGCAACTTTATTGCGACTTGCAACTTTACCAGTTGGACCGATTTTTCTTGGAGTTTCAACTGCAAGTCTGGAACATATTTGGTTATTTTAGTGGTACCAATCCCACCCAAAGTTACTAGTTAAGTGACCACCACCTTCTAGCTTTTTTCCCAAATTCTCATCCCCGGGAGGGTAGTGACATCAATAATGGGGCAATTTGTAGCCGCTGTGGCTCTTTTTCGTTCAAGTTTGTTCATTTTTAACAGCTATTCTAAATACCGGTCAATAGTTAGGTTAGGTTCTAACTTTATTTTCACATTTTTGCACGTTAGTATCTTGCTCTATTTTTGCAATTGCCGACTGCAAAACGAATCTGCAGCAAGTTTATTGTTGAAAGAAAGTTGCTGCAACAAAATTGCAGAAAGAACTTGCCGACTGTAAAACGGACTTTAGAGATAGAGACTTCCGGTTTTTGCGAACTGTAGCTACTTTTTAATAAAACAAAAGATAACATTAAAGGGTTTTTTATGGCCCTCTTAGTTTTTGACATACAGGGCAAAATTATTTTTTCCATTTTTGGACCCTCTTTCTGTTTTCATTTTCTTGTAACTTCTGTAACAAAAAAGTTAAAACTGATGTTGGTAGATATTTTCATTTATTACACTGCGCTTTCTTAATATTGTTTAGGAGAACTCTGAAATAATATTGAGCAGGCCCCGTGTCATTACAATTGAATATAATAAAGAAAACATTTATATAAAATAATATTAAATAATATTAAAGTTTTACCTTAACCACCAATCCTTCCAACTCTGTATCATACTTAAGTGAAAAATTGAGAAATCCATTTGTTACCATTTTGACTTCGGTTTCACTTTTGTTTAGTGGTTGTCTTTGTAATATTTCGTTTTTGTATAATTCCGGCTAAAAAAGAATCTAATTAATTATCACTGGTTAAAAAAAAGTTTTCATTCATTCACAATAATTGCATTAAAGAACGAAAAATCTGAACAAAAATTTTTGGAATTTTTTTTAAAAATTACACAATTTAAAAATAATTTTCATTTTTCAAAAACGCAATGCCTTTCTATACAGGGTGTCTCCAAAAGGTCTGTTCAAAATTTTACTAGACTCCTTGGTCCAAAACATAACGGTCTGATGCAATTTACCTTAGTAGAAAATTAAATCGTTTGCGACATACAGGGTGTCATAATTTTTTTTAATTTTAGTAATTTTAAAATAAGTTAATTATAATTGTAACTTTTTTACAAAATAAGGTATACAAGGTTTTTTAGAGTAGGAGATTACTCATATTTTGCTGCTAAATGTAGAAGGAGAGACGTGCAATACTTTGCTTTTGTTTAAAGTGTAATTATTTTTTGTGCCTTGGTATATTATGTTTTTAGTAAATAATGGTTATTCTTTCATATATTTTGCACAATAAAGGTATACCTTATAAATATCGCTACCAGCAACCATTTCTGAGATATTTTAGATTAAACGTTTTATGTCACATAAAATCTATCTACGCTTTACTTAGGCCAGTCGGGTTTTTTGAAAGGTTTGTACAAATTGTTACTACAATTTTTCCTTATGCCAAAATACAACGACTTAACTCAATTTTTTTTTGTTAAAAGTTGATCGTTTGCGAAATACAGGGTGTCCAAGTAAAAAAAAATAAGTGGAAAATCTGACACCCTGTATCTTGTAAGCCAGCAACCTTTTGACAAAGGCTAAATTACATTAGATCGTTGTCTTTTGACCGAAGAATTTGTGGTAGCATTTTATAAAAACTTTTAGACACTACCAGGTGCCCTAGATAAAGGGTGAATAATGGCAATGGCAAACTTTTGTATGGAATAAAATGCTTAAACCGAAATATTTTGAAAACGGTTGCTTGTAGCTTTATTTATCAGCTAAAACTTTTTGTGTAAAAAATATTAGAGAATAAAAATTTCGTACTAAAAGAATAATATACCGGGGCTAGAAAAAGTTATGACACTTTAATCCTAAGCAAAGAACTGTAGGTAGCTTCCTCTACATCTTACGACAAAAACATTCGAATATTTTGATTCCTTACTCCAAATACTGAATTTTGAGAAAAAATGTCTTATGTTAGTTAAGATATTTAAAAATGAGTAAAATAAAATAAGTACTTCAATCGATTAACTTTTCGATTAATGTAAATTACGTTGTATTGTTGTATTCTGGTCCAAGAAATTTGTGGTAGAATTTTGTACATATCTTTTAGAGACACCCTGTACATTTTTTAAACAATCTTTAGTATACATTCATGTTGGTGCTTAGTAGGTGCATGTCAAATTTTATGAAAATATCTAAAACCGTTTTAAAGTTATAATTAGAAAACGACATTTTTAATTTTTTTAAACATAGGCGTAACTAAGGAAGTTAGGGATATTATTTTATATAAACAATTAATTATATCCTGTATTTTTAAAGCAATCTTTAATTTAAAAAATTAATCTTAGTTTTAGCCACTGATCTCGATGGATTGCCAATGTTATTACCTGCGGGAAACAAAAGTTACATTTCATGGGCGAAAGAACCGGTTTGTACGCAAGCAAGTAAACGCACCTGGCCCCAAACAAACTATCCGCATTATCGGGTAGACTTTGTCGATGGCGTCCTGGTTTTCTGTTCGAAGTACGGTAGCTAATGAGCGTTACGGTCAGACCGCGGTCGAAGGGCACGGGGTGCCGGTGTTTGTATTTTGCCACGGCTTTTAAGTGCGCATGTTCGTCTATCCATTCATTTGTTTACTGCGCCAGGTCGTAAAAATCCGAAAAATGCTTTTTGCCACTGCGGATCTAAATGTAGTTATCTATGGTTTTAGCGTATAAGAAACTAAAATTTAATATGTAGAGGTCGGAACCTAGAAATGTTGTTGACCGGTGTTAGTCTTCTATTTTTATTAGTCCCCTATAAAGACCTTTAAAGAAAATTGCATTTAAAAATACACATTAATTTTATGTTTTAGGACTAAATAAAAAAATAGTTTAAATGCACTTTTTATGTAATATATAATATTTTTAATAGTTCTGACTTTTTGTAATAACAAAAGAAAGAAAGTTGACATTAAAACTTTCTTTAACAGTAAAAATATTTTAGCCGTCTGCCCCTTACTGACTTTACAATGTTGACTTTTTTTTCTTATTTTCTAATGCCCACTTTAAAAAAAAATTGCAGCAGTTTGCCGTGCCGTGGAACACTTTTTATGTAAATAAAAAAGGTAAACACTTAATTTAAAAAAAAAAATATACAGCTTGTCCACTAGGGTGGTATTTATTTTTTAACTCCTGCCCTCTTAATTGTTTCTATTTGATGTAAAAATCCTCACTAAACATAAGCCCTATAGGTCAACTGCAAGCTGTCGCTATTTTTATTTTATTTTTTCATTTAATTAACATGGAAAAATATTTTTTGTTTGGAATTACATTTACACATAATTAAAGCAATTTTTTACAAAGCTCATTTTACTTTTTTAATGTTGAGTCCTCAGCCTTTAAAAAACTTTACAACAAATTATAATTATCTTTACAAGAAGACTGGATAAAACCTTTTAAAAATTTTTAAATTTTAAAATTTGAAGAAATAGCTTGCAAAATATATATATTTTTATATAATATTAAAAAAATTTAATTATAGTATAAGTCAGTTTTGAAAAGCTCAAAGACTTAAGAAGAAAAAATAGCTTTTGTTAAAAATTTCGTAAATTATGTGTAAATGTAATTATTTTCACATTTATTAAATGGGTAACTAAAATAAAAATAGCGACACCTTAGACTTGAGCTAGAAGGCTAATATTTAAAAGGGATTTTTTTATATCAAATAGAAACATTTGGGAGGGTTTAAGCTAAAAAATATATTTTTGAAGCACCCTTCTGTTTACGGATGTTATTGACACGAAGACAAATGGATAAAAAACATTTATTTTTGAAAAAAGTAATTTTTAATAAAAAATCTTTTTGTTCCGATGTTTTTTAATTTTAGGCAAAATGTTATTAAAGTTTTTATTTTAATTGCATAAGCGATAAATATGCAAATATGTATTATCAATGACTTTATTTTCTTTACAGGGGCAGGGGTATAAAAAAAATATATTTATATATTTGGTATAACAAAAAATATAAATTTTGTTTAAGAGGAAAGTACCTCTATTTTTTATAATATTAAACATTTTTAAAGGAAAGATGTTTGAAATTAAAAATAACATTTAAATGTGCAATCTTGTTTAATAAAAAAAAACTTTTTTAATTTTTAGACATTACCTGTGATTTTTTAAGTTTGTACATTAATACATATTTATTTCAAACTGTTATATGTAAAAAAGCCTAGGAACTTTTAAAACAGCAAAAAGGCACAGAAACGCTTGTTATTGAAAAAAACACACATCTTTCCTTATTTTTTTTTTATTATTATGGAAAATGGAGGTACTTTCCTCTTAAGCAAAATTCATATTTTTTATCATTCTCGTAAACCACTGCAATAAATTATTATCTGATGATTTCATGGTTTTAGACCATGCAGAACTTTTTATAGGGAATACCTTTTTTTGTATAATTAATATTAAAAAGTTTTCTATAGGGGAACCTAAATAGACACGTTGTATATATCCGTACTTGCTTTATTTCTAAAATAAAGGGCTTTAAAGTTTTTTAAAAAGTTGGTATTTTTAAATATCTTAATTCTAAGAATAAGACGTATTTTCGTAAACTTATTTATTATTATAAGATATATATATATATATATATATATATATATATATATATATATATATATATATATATATATATATATATACTTGTAATGCTTCACCTATATTAGGATTATTGGGTATAGTGGCGTCTCAGTGGGTACCACAGCTAATAGTATTAAGGGAAAAAGTAAGCCACTAACATTTCATTTTTATATTTTTCATTAGAAACTATGTGAAGATGTAAAGTTAATTTTTATTTGTTTTTCTTTTATATCTAGTTTTTACTTCAAGAAAAAAAAATTAAATCAATTTGAAAATTATCCATAAAAAGCATAAAATAAAATCCAAAATTAAAACATTAAAAATGTGAACCTTAGTAAATAAATAAAGTGACAATTTATTTGTTTTTCAAAAAATAGTTATATTTTTTATTTCACGTTATTCCTCTACGTACTTTTTAACGATGTTAAATACGAGGAAACTGCAGGGGCGTGTTTTTTCTCTTCATTAATATTGGCTGGGGGTCGACTGAGACGCCACTGAATCCAGTAATTTTTATTTAGATAAAACTTTACAGAAGCCCTAATTTATTAAATAAATGTGCCGATTAATTAAAACCCCAAGGCCCAGTATCCTAAAAATAGAGCAACTGTGCACATATGTTTTTAGTAATTTTTTTCTTAAAAAATAATACATTTTCCGCCTACTTTTTCGATTTTTTTTCAATACAATACCACCAACTGCACTAATTTTTCTTCTTTTTAATAAAATAATTAACCGGGTAAAATTATTTCGGGATTTTAAATTAAGAAAACCTGTATGGTTTATTTATTTTTGATATTTTATTTTGTTAAAATAAAAACAATTCTTTTAAAAATATAAAACCCATCATATTTTTTAAACTTACCTGAATTATTCCTATTTTGGTACTATTGTGGTTTTTATTTAGACTACATATACTAAATTTGATTTCAGTCTTCACATCAAGTACTTGCGAATATTGTCGATGAAATGTTTTGTGTCTTTCCAAAACAATGGGTAAAGTTGTTTGTCTTAATACCTGTAATTAAAAAAATATATATATGTACAATGGATTCTACCATTCACAATTGTAGTTTTACTATAGACTCCCAGAACAATGCTAAATTTTTGGTCATTAGTTTGAACGCTGGCTTGGCTAAATTTATGAAGCGGCAAATTATACGTACTGTTTACGTGTGTACTCGATGGATACCCACTTCATAAATTCCACGAAGCGAGCGTCCAAGCTGATGACAAAAATTTTGTATTGTTCTGGGTGTCTAGAGTGAAACTACAATTGTCTTTGATTCTATTTTTGTCATTTTAAAATAAAAGGTGACGTGTTTTATGACTTTTTTAATAACTGTACAAATAATTGAATTATAAGGCGTGGCTCGTTTTAATTAGAACGCACTGTAAAAAAACTATTATATAAGGAATAAAAAGAATTAAACCGTAAATATTTAAGTTTTAAAATTAAAAATATGGGTAAGTTTATACAATGTATTAAATAAACTGTCGGGTTAACAAGAGATATTGGCGAGAAAAATCTTTAAGGTCTCGTATTACCTAGTATCTTTAGAATTAAAAAAAAAAAAGTTTTTTTTTTATTTTTTCTTTTCTTAGAGCTTAAAAAATGCCATTTAAAAAAGGCAAACTCTTACATCGTGAAAAAGGTTAAAGATTTGTTTTAGTTTAAAGAAATGTAGGATTTAAAACTGTAAACGCGTTTTTTAAAATTTAAATTGCTAACAGATTAGCTCCGAAACTACTAAACCGATTTTAAAAGCTGTGTTGGGTTTTGTTTATTTGTATGTTGTATGTTTAATAAGACAATACAAACCAAATTTTCGGTAAAAATTACAGACATAAATGTCAATCTGAGAGTTGGGCGCCATTTAAAAACAAAATGGCAATTAGATTCTTGTAGTACATCATTTGAAAGCAAAAATTTAAGGTGTTTCCAAACAAAAGCGTATGAAAAGTCTTTTAAGACCTTTCATACGCACAGCCGACTTTCCGAGTTCTCAACGTGTAAATGGTCTCATTAGACTCCATACACTTCGATAGCGTTGGTCCGTCGCCCAACTATCCGTCTTTCGCTAGTGTGAAAAGGCAGTTAGAGTGTGTTTATGACGAAGCTGTTTTGAGGAAGGTTAGCAGCGTAAATTTGTCTCTTTATGTAGACTCGAAGGATGCTTTGCCATGCGACGGATTTAATCTAGTCCACTATGGGTGAAAAAAATAACGTAATTGACATTTATTATTAGCGGAATAGTATATTTCCTAACTAGTGTTTAAAGTGCCACTTTCGGCACGTGTTAGGAACGCTATTTTTCTACGAGTGTGTGAAAAAGTCAAACTAAACAACCATTTGATAATATTTATTTTTACCATTACTGCTTATTATTACTAACAACATTAATCGTAAAAGAACAGTTGGTAGCATTTTGCAAATGAATCGCAGAGGCAAGTTGTTGTGGATAAGTTGCGGAATTGGAGATTGCCGTTGAGGTGCTATTAAACCCGTCGTCGTTACAGGTAACAGAGACACATTGTTGCTTGCTAGAAGACGGTACGATGGGCCTTGAGTGCGTTTTGCTGTGTTTAAAGGTAAATGAATTTTGGGATAATATTTTGTTTGATAAGTCCGTCTTGAAACTTGTAGCTTTCTAGATAGCCTTCTGCAACAGATGATGACTTCCAACCTCCAAGTCTTTTAGTATTCGTTATGCCTTCACCAGAATTAGCTAACATTGTAGCTGAGGAACGGCGAAAGCTATGTCCCGTGTAAAGTTCTGGGTTTGGAAGACGTAAATAGGCAGCTATTTTAGAGGACATTTTGCCAAAATAATTTATTCCTATGCACTAGACAGTACAAGCCAATTTTTTGTAATTAAAAAAAAACAAATCTTCTGTGTGGTGTTTCGGGCTATCGTAAACTAAAATACTTTTTATACAAAGCTGAATATTTTTATTTTTAATTTCCTCAAAAATTAGAAAAACTCGGCTAGAATGGTTTTTGGAGTCTGGAAAGATCGTCAATATCATCAATTCTAATTTTCATTAATTCTTCTCCAGGACACGAACCAGCTAGTCCGAAAATTGTAGCTACCTTTATCGTTAGATAGACATTATTGGAACTACCATTAATAAATGTTGCTTTTTTATCTTTCGAGAAAATTTTGGCCTTCTTAGGTCTAAATCCCACATTTTGCTTCTTCAGAAATGATGTAACATTGAAATATTTTCTTAAATCCATGTTCTTTTCGATCTTAATGACACTTTTTAAAATGATTTTTTCCGCACTAGTGCGGAAAAGTGACACTTTCCAAACTAAATTGCGTGCGGAAAAGTGCTGCTTTCCACACGCTAGTAGAAGAAAGATTAACTTTCAGTTGTTATACCGAAAAGTTTAATTTAAGTTTTTAAAATGTTTAATTGTAAATTAAGGAAATAAAAAAACAATTTTTAGGTTATACAAGTGTCAACTACCGTTGTATTCATAAACCTCTGTCTTTATTTTTATTTATCTGCAATACAAAAGCCCAAGTGAAATTTGTATGGCTAGACACCAGTTTTATTAAGGGGCAATGTAGGTTTATAACTAAATAAACCCGCCCGGCAATCGCCTCCATACAGTGTGATTCTTAACCTATATGCATAAATTTGGTAAATTTTTAATGATTACATATAAAAAATGGTAAACTATTTTTATTTTAGTAATACTGTAGACTGTAGCACGGTTTTAACACAGCTTTATAAAATTAATCGACAATTTATTTTTGTTTCTAAAAAAAAAAGAAAAAGCAAGTTATAATTCTAACGTATGTCCTAAAAGTTTTGGCACAAAACTCATTGTCTTTAATTTTAACAAAAACAAAATAATATCAAGTTGCCTTTGAAAACAAAAGTTTATTTACTTTATTTACTGTCAGTTGAGATTTATTTATTTTGTTTTCGCTTTAAGATGTCGTATAAATTAGAAATAAGAAAAAGTATCTACAAGTTAATTGGGCGGATACCCAAAGCTGAAATTTGTCGAATATTCTAGAATGAAAACATTTCACGCAGCCATTTATAGAACAATAGCGGAGTGCGAGCAGGGAATACCATGTCTGAATCTCCCAAAAGATAAAGAACAATTAAGACGGCGAATTTACGAGAAATTAAGAGAAATTGAACTGAATTCCGTCCAGGACCTCATGAGAGACATTCGAAGAAATTTGCGTCTGGTAGAGCAGAATGGGCCACTCCACATAATTCGATAGTATAATTTAGTTAAGTATTGAGTTGTAATTTATGATAACTAGTTAGTGTTTAAATAAATTTCTTCATTAAAAAAAACCGATAAATATTGTGTGCCTAAACTTTTAGGACATACGTTAATGTTGGGCAATGTTGGGCAATCTTTATAGTACACTCTATTATACGTTATAATTTTATTCTTACGCAATTAGAACTAAAATTTTGGCTTATACCCATTTTACAATATTATTTTTAAACCAAAAAATAGGTGGGAACTTTATATTTTATTATTAGTCATAATTGGTCCCTAAAGTTAAACCTTTTTTATGTATTTTTAAATAATTGTTTATATCGCCAACTAAGAAAATATCGGGTTGAAATTCCTAAAGGACGTTCCCAAAAAAATACTTTTCTTAGGATTTTTCTTTAAACTTTGAATACACATACTTATAAGTATCCTCTATACATGGGAGTTTTTTTAATCGGCTTTGCGGGATTAAATTTCGAGATTTAGGATTTTAAAATTTGCATATTTAACATTTAAGTCCTATCCTGGCGGACGTTTTAGGGCACGTTTATTTAAATCATTTTAACTTTTCTTTGAATATTTACCAAAAACTAAGAATCAATAATTAAGGATATAACAAACGTTTTTCTAAGAAAAAACACATATGAGCGGTACTCGTATGCGAGGTATCTCAAAAAATGTGAATTTTGCTCAAGAGGAAAGTACTATCATTTTTTACAATATTGAAAGTTTTTATGTAAAAAAAATTAAATTAAAAATAGCTTTAAAATATGCAAACTTGTTAATTTTAGCTATTTTTGTAAAATTTTGTAAAAAATTTTTGAGGTTAGGGTAAAAATAGCTATTACATAAGTTGTAGGTTTATTTAATGTCAACAACTTTTGCATGTAACTTTTTTAATAGGAGTTATTATTTAGCTTAAAATTGCAAAAAATACCAAATCTAATGCAACTTCCCTCAGCCCAAAGGTTGATGGTTTGCAAGATACAGGGTGTCAAATTTTCCATTTATTTTTTTACCTGGATACCCTTTATCTAAGCACATTGGGTTTAATCATTGTATTTTGGCGTAAGGAAATTGAAGTAACTATTTGTACAGACCTTTAGGAGAAACTCGGGTGGCCTGAATAAAGAGCTAAGGAAAATAAAGGAATTTTTTAAGTGAAATAAAACGTTTAACCCAAAATATCTTAAAACATTTCTTTCCGTTTAAAAAAAATTAAACCACAACTAGAAGACGTCAAATTTATTGTCATAAGGTTATTTAAATAAAAAAAGCTTGTTCGACTTAAATAGGTATTAGTACTCTCTAAATGTTGGCGTAAAATTGAATTTACGCCCTAGGGCAAAAAGTATCAAAAACGCCCGCATTTACAAATGAGGGCGTAAAATAGCACTTTTACGCTCTAGGGCAGAAAAGTATTAAAAACGCCTGCATTTATAAATTTATAAAACAATAATAAAATTAAATAATGCCCCATTTTTTTTTTGTAAAACAACAATTTATTTAATTATACATTAAACGCTAGGATTTTTTTCAACTACAGAGAATGCTTGTATATTAATTTTAGTCGTACAAAAAATATTGTTTGCATCTCTGGCGTAAAGCACTTTTACGCCTACAGCTGATTATTGCCCCCGCGGAGCTCGGGCATCAACTTTCAGCTGCGCACGTAAAAGTGCTATTTTACGCCCTTGGTACAAAAATAACTCTTTTTTAGCCTAAAGATGTATTTATATAGGGTGACGCACCACACGTACCTCGGATTTTTCTGGGCAGATGCGCCTAATTAGAAATAAAATTTAAAATTTTAAAAATAATACCCAGTGCTTTCAAAAAGATCCACCTCAAACCTATGTTTTAAATAAACCACCTTTATGTACTTTTATTTTTTGCAAGAGTAACAACAAGGTAACATTTTTAGTGATTTTTATGCCAAAAATGTCTTTTTTTTAAGGTATTTAGGTTTTTAATAGGAATTTATACAAAAACCAAATATAATTTGTGCCATATAGAGCAACTTTAATATTTGAAATGAATTACTTTGTATATTTTTAATTCTTAAAATAGGCGCGCTTGTGGCTGCTTCGGTTGTATCGGCAAGCGTCGATCTCCGGAGTTAAGCAGTGAAATGCGCGCCCATAATTTGGATGGGTGTCCGGCAACGGCGGTGTTTTGGGCAACGGTACACGGTGTTCTGCTCGGGGATGCGGACCGAGCAACAACCATCCAAGTTATGGAATGAATGGTGTGTGAATGAGAAGGAGTAGGGGTCAAGGTACAATAAGCCTTCGGGCTGCAGTGCACCACCTAGGGGGGCGGTCGTCGGACCTGGGTGGGATGACCCCGAAAGGGTGAAAAAATTCTTAAAATATAATCTTTTGCTTAAAAATGTAAGAAAAGGCATGCATCTTTTAAACTTTTAATCACAGTAGCTATGGCGGCAGCATTGCTAATGTAATTGAGCGTCTTAAAAAAAACTGCGTATGCCAAAAATCATCAAAATCAGCATGGTGTTCGATAAGTGAACAATTACCCTTTTTTAACACGATTTTATTAGCCTCACTTGTATGTATTTATGGATCTATGTAACTACTATACTATACTATACCAATTTTATAATCATCTATATACAGGGTGTCCACTAATTAATGGTACGCAGGAAAACAGCAGATTTCTTCTGCCAAAATATTAATATTAAAACACACATACGTATTTTCAAAAGTTTATAATAAGATAGAACCAGGTATGAAAGTAAAAACAACATTTTTAGTTTATTTAAATATTGTTTAATATCTTTTAATAATTTTATCAAGATTTGGGATCTAAAGGTTTTTTAACTTAAGCTAGTTAGATCTGATATTAATTTTTATGTATTAACCTACCACCATTATTTCAATTTTCCTAAAACATCCTTATTTTTTTGTGCTACACTGTATGTACCATCTAAGTAAACCAGTAAACTCCCATATGGTTTCTACACAAAAACGGTGTACTTTAGAAGAATGGCTTTAAGCAACCCTTTTTAAGATATATGAATTTAAGTGTTTTAGTGCAACTTTGCCTTTAAAAACAACGTATTAGAGTGTGTTTAAAACGGAGAGACGAGGAACGATGTTAATAGCGCGGCACGACAAAATCGCGATTAGCCCTCAGACTCGATCAAGATCGTTTAATAGGTAAGGTTGCCTCATTACGTCACATATGTACCGCACTGCTGGTTCCTTATTGGCGCCAACATAGCAAACAAGGATGTCTAGACGGATAATGCTATGAGAGCTAAAGAGCGCGATATACAATATTTAAAAATCAGCTAGAATAATCAATAATTTATTAATAGGAAATAAAGAAGTTACGGTAATAACTGGAATTAACAGTATTTAAAAGTATTTATTTAATATTGACAAAAAACACAAACTACACTGTTAAAAACTTCATTAAATAATGAGCAAAATACATATGTAACGTATAGTCCGCCATGTTGCAAGGTTTACGAGGCAACCTTACCTATTAAACGATCTTGAGACTCGATACTAATCGTGAGCGTTGAGCGGCTGATGAAAACAGTATAAATTCCTTTTAAATTTCTATGCCATCCAAATTTATTATTAGGGCTAGTTTTCACATGCAATTATTATTATTGGCGCCACAGTTTCTTGGCACCTATGCGTCAGTGATGGTTTCCACACAACATCAGATCATTCATTAATTTTAGGCGAATAATCAATTATAAAACGGTATTTACCAATGCGTTTTGTTGATGTTAAAATAATGAATTATTCGTTAAAGTTGTCACCAATTGTTACCACGGATAAAGCCGTAGACAATCTTTATGTGGTGGTATACTAATGTTATTTTGTACTTCCATAAGCACGGACAATCTGTTCGTATACCTTTTAAACTTTTTTATTTTATCTGTTGATTATTTTTTTCATGTAATAATTTTTGCCAAAAACCACACAAAAAGCAAAAGCTGGCGCTAGAAAGTACAACTACTTAGTGGCGGCGCAAGAACAAAATTTATATATACATTTTGCGAGGCCCTTATATCCGCGAGGCACTTTCTCGCCAAATCTCGTGAAGAAAAAGTTGATAGGCAAAATCTATGGCGAGAGGCCACTCGGGCCGCGAGCCTTGGGCAATGACCCACATCACCCACGCCCTCCGCCGCCTCTGCAATTACTTTGTACTTTACTGGCCCATAGATTGTTTGCGCGACTTTACTAACGCCAGTTAATTTGTAATGTTTCCATGCGCAAATAAACTGGCGTTAAATTTATTCTAGAAATGTCATATTTTAAATTTAGTGACACATGAACTGGAAGACATCATGGCGAATTCAAAAACAACTTGACGTTGAAAGGTCGGGTTTAATATAACCGCCACGAGCCCGTGGCCGTCCGTTTCCCTGGTGAAATGTAGGAGGATGAGGGGAAAAATTTTTGTATTTGTTCAAACTGCAGTAATATGAGTTAATTATACCACGCTTTAAATTACACCCAATCATAAATTAAATCTTACAAATAAGGTAACATAGTTTTTTAAAGTTTGGCCACATAATAACCACATCCAGTCCTGCACCGTAGCACGGCTGTGTCTCGGTTTTAAAATGTATCGTTGTACTCACATGCCGTAGGCCTAATATCCCCGCTTCGTGCCCGACCACATACCCCGCACAGCATTTTAACAAATAAACAAACATAGTTTAGTTGATTTCTCAATATATTAATAAAAAAGACCTTAAAAATATTATCAAAAAGATATTATATTATAAATAATATTTAAAAGATGTAACCTTAAAATTAATTTTACACTTTTTAATACTTATTAAATAAATTTTTGTATTTATTTTTTACAACAACTAACCTTTAGCCACAAACTTTTAATTTTTATACGTAATGAACTTAAATAAAAGATGACACTTGTAAACTCAAAACTTAGTTCGGGGAACATCGGCGGTATCTGATCCACGTATGATTTCATTGGCTGGGCATGTTTCAGACCGTTCGAGACACGGTCGTGCTACGATGCGGGTCTTGTGGGAAATCGGTGCGGTTATGTGTGGGCAGACTTTTACCTATCCTATACTTAAAGTTTGGTAAAAGGAAACAGAGGTAAGTAGGAAAATCTGTTTTATTTAAAGAAAGAGATATACGTACATAAAACAATAGACATGGCTTCATAAATTTTTTTGTAAATTATTGAGGGCATAAAAAGTGGTTTTTAATTTTTCCGAACTAATTTGGCCCATTTTCCTCTATTACCGTAAAATCAGGCTCGGTGCGGTTATGTTTAGCCCGACCCTAATTCAGTTGATGTCGCGTTTACTGTTACATCGCCTAAATGTATATTTAAATAATTTGTAGTCGGCTTTAAAACACAACGCCAATTTTACCTGCGAAAAAAGCGTCAAACTGTTTAAAAAAGCCACCTAACCTTTATGCTGGGGATTAGGAAATACAGTATTTTTTAAACGGTCGTGAAAAAAAGTTATTGTAGTGTAATTATTAAACAAAGTAAAGAAGCCAACCTTCTCTTTTTTATTTCTAAAATTTAAAAAATTGTCAATATACAAGGGGTTTTTATCTAGCATAAGCAAGTGATTTGTACTCAATGGTAGCGAATATTTTATATAGGTATTTCAGTACTCTGTATAGGTTAAAAAAATGAAATGTAGTAAATAACACAAGGCCTATTAAAAAAAAATGTAGGTAACATTATATACAGGGTGTTATTTAATAAGTGTCCGATATTTCAGAGAGTGATTTTTCAAGTATTTTTAAGGTAAAAGGTTCCTATGAACGTGTGGTCTAAGATGCTTCGCTTTCAAGATACAGGGTGTCAAAGTTTTATTTTTATTTATGTTTTTCTGCATAATTTCCTAAATAATGCCGATTTCCGAACGAAAATTGGTAGCTGGGGGTTTTTGACATGAGAAATTTGAATTTGTTCTTAATTTAGCTTTTACTTGTAGAGGGCGCTAGCCACATGTATATTCTCACTTTCAAAGGCTCATGACTTTTTGTACAACCCTGTATTTACATTTTTGTTAAAAGAAATGGATTCCTTAGTCATTTTTACGTAAAAAAGGTACTCTTATTAGATGACGCTAGGAGCAACCGTTTTCGAAATATTTTAGTTTAAAATAATCGATGCATACGCTTAGTAATAAATATGCTAAGTAAAGACCGCCGAAAATGACGGTTTTATCAAGTAGCGGTCCATTCATAGCGGAATCCATTTCTTTTAACAAAAATGTAAATACAGGGTTGTACAAAAAGTCATGAGCCTTTGAAAGTGAGAATATACATGTGGCTAGCGCCCTCTACAAGTAAGAGCTAAATTAAGAACAAATTCAAATTTCTCATGTCAAAACCCCCAGGTACCAATTTTCGTTCGGAAATCGGCATTATTAAGGAAATTATGCAGAAAAAACATAAATAAAAATAAAACTTTGACACCCTGTATCTTGAAAGCGAAGCATCTTAGACCACACGTTCATAGGAACTTTTACCTTAAAAATACTTGAAAAATCACTCTCTAAAATATCGGACACTTATTAAATAACACCCTGTATACATGATAAAGTATAGGTAGGGTAAGTTACATTAAAATATTATTTTTGTCATAGATTATTCAATATTCCTAAACCTTTCTTTTTTGATATATAAATCTCTGATAAACTTTACCTTATTTTTATTTTTACAATCTTATAGCAAACTAATATATAGGGTGTTTAGTTAAACAAAACACTGTTTAGATGTGTGTTTTCTAATCTAAAATTATTAGAAATCTTAACATGTGGGTATGTAATTTAGATTGTTTCTTTTCCTTATTCCCTATGTGTTAAGTTATTTAGCTGATCCAGTATAAGTCTTTGATTTATGCTGGGTCTCGTATGGAATTACATTGGGATTCTGGTAGAATTTGACGTATTAAGCAGTACGGAATAAATGTTATGTTATTGATAATTTGGTCGTTTAATTATTGTAGTTTTTAAAGTTTTAATAAAATCTATTAAGTTATTAATATACTATGAATCAGTAATACTACGCTTATATCATTGATTGTATATTAAATAGTGACCAAAACTGGTTAACACAGTTTTACCTGCACTTAAAGTTTGGGCAAAAAAAAGTTAAGTGAAAATAGTATATTAAACAACAAGGTTTGAAAACGACTCTTTGCACACGGGCGAGACAAATTGATGGACCGAGACGAAGTCGAGGTCCACAAGTCTCGCGAGTGTGCAAAGAGGTTTTCTAACGAGTTTTTACGATACTTTTTATACGACTGCAAATAAAAAAAAACATTTTTTGTGTAAATTTTTATTTTAAAAACAAACGCAAAACAAAAGTAATGAAAACAAGAAACTACAGACTATAATTTAGCAAACAGGAAACTTCATAACTATTTTAAAATATTAATTGTAATGTTTACTTCTGCAGGAATCGTCGCATTGTTGATCGACTTTTTAACGATGGAGACAACATTTTCTGGCACCTTGCTTATACAGTTCTCTGTCGTCGGCATATTGCAGTTTTCTTGCGGCACTTCATTACTCAATTGCTGTTGTGGCTGTGCCGCAACAGACGACATAGAGGAAGAGATCCTCTCTGAAACATCCATTTTATTACTAAGCGAGTCATCTATATAACTTTCGGCGACTGAGCTGGATTTCCATCCACCATGGCGCTTCAGAGCCAGCAAATCTGATCCAGAATTCACCAATATTGTGGCTGACGACCGCCTAAAGCAATGCCCGGTATAGGCTTCTGGAGTTTCCAACATCAAAAATTTGGCGATGTCTTTTGCCATACCGCCAATTTTGTTAATTCCAATGTTTTGGCGAGTGCATTTTCCATTTTGATAATTAAGAAAAAAACGATCTGTTTGCAGGAGTGGAGGTCGAAGGGCAGAATACTTTTTTAAGATGGTGTAGAGACTTCCTGACACTGTAAATGATCTCGGCATCTTCGTTTTGGTATTCTCTAGTTTAATTAACATTGCGCTGCCAAAATCCGTCATATTTTCTTTTTAAGGAAGCACAATTCTTCTCTTCGGCATGCCCCAGAAAGTCCGACTGCCACCACTGCCTGAAACAAGAAAAAATACCGATAAGTCTTTAGTTTTATTCATTTTAAGTAAGTACTTTATGAAACTAGCACTATTTAAAAACAGAATTGGGTAACCCCTGCCTACTAAACCTTCTCACTATAAAAAATGACACCATAAAATAAATAAAATAACTGTGATGCCTACCTTGATTAGCAAATATTTCTCGTCTGAAGCGTTCTTTAGGAAGCGGCAAAAATCATTCTCGCTAAGAATTTTGGACTTCTTTGGCACATAGTTTTCTGATTTTCTTTTTATTAGGGCCTGCAACTTCTGGTATTTCCCAATATCCGTATTTTGGTTTGCCCTCAGGGTTGATTTTAGCATGGAAAAGGTGCTCCATAATGTTGAAGACTTGTATTTGTTCGACAGCTCTTCAAAGTACACCAACATAACATTTTCGGAAAACGTTTGTACGTTATTTGCTTGTCTCCACTTCATAAATCGATGTAACTCGGCTTCATATCGATCTCTTGACTTTGTTGGAAGTAGGTTTGACGAGATTAAACTCGCTTTTTTAGAATTTCTTCAGAATCGGACATTTTTTCGCGAAATCAAAATTTTTTGTATCTAAATTGGTATCTAATCAACAAAACAAGAAAACTATGACGGTTGCTATGGAATAAAGCTTACTTTGAGTTTTCTATATTTTTGACATAACAATAAAAAACCATAATAAATCATATTGAAAGACAGAACCGTGTGCAAAAAAACATATTTTCCTTGCACACATTGTGCGCAAAATACAATTTTCAAAGCTTGTTTAGCGTGTGCAAAACCCCATTTTCTAAAGCAGTCGTATAAAAATCTATTTAGGTGAAACAATGATCCCTAATTATAATATTAATACATAATGCAATAAATTCATCTTAAAAAAATATATATAATATTTTAAGGACCAAAACTCTTTTAAAAATAACCTAATCCATTCGCCTTACTTTCCCTTATCATATTTAACCCGGGCTCCATACGGGCTCGGTACGGTTATGTGTGGCCGGACCTTTATTGTAAATCCAGGCTCGTTGCGGCCTTGGTGTGTTAATGTGTGGTCAGACCTTAAAAGTGGGGATTATTTCAATCGGCTTTAAACTTACTTTTTTGCGACGATTTCTTTAATTTCCTGTACATAAGTTGACTTGGTTTTCTGAGCTAGATTTGGCATAGAAGAACTAATTTGAATTTGGCTTTGTGGGGGCAAATTTTTCTCCGTCTGATTTTCATGTTCGTCTTCATCTAAGCTTGGTCGTGGTGATTGAGGAGGTCTGTTGCAGGCTTTTTCGCAAAGCCATCTCCATGTGATAGTCGCTTGTTCACTGAGCGTAGCTAAAAATAATTTTAGATTGTAACATGGTGTTAGAATTAAAGCTAGATTTATAGTTTGACGTTTTTGTTTTCTTTTGCCATTTGACGTTTTGGTTTTTGATATGGTATATGGAAACAGTAAACGAAAAATATAAATTGACAAATGGAAAGCTGCTGTTTCATCTTCTAACTGAAAACGTCAAACGGAAACAGAAACTATCTATAAATTAAGCTTAGTGCTAATTAAAAATATAAATAATAATAAAAACATTATTATTTATATTTTCTTTTTTTTCGGTATACTGCTGGTTCCCTATATTTTTTTACGTCTTAAGCAAAATAAAGTTTTTTCATATGCTTAACATATTTATGGATTACTTAATTTAGTCACATATCTTTTTAAATTTCGGTTTAAATGAAAATAATTTCTACTTTTAAAACACGGGTATATTTTATTCTATTTTAATAGTATGACTTTTTGACACCTGACGTGTCATTTCTTGACACTTTCGCTGTCAAAAATTTAATTTTAATCCAAAGTGACAGGATTCGGCATAAACGGTAAATTTTAAGTTAGGTAGCTAAGGCCAAGAAACATGTTAAGAAAAATATAGTAAATATAAAATAATATACTTCTTAGGTAAAACCTATTTTAAATCTTGGTAATTGTCTAGAAACTGTCCGCAACTCCGATTTTAACCAACTTTGGTATATGGGGGTTTTTGGGGCGCCGATCACGCATCTGAGGATTTTTGGTCAGAAACGTTTTGTTTTCGAGATATCCATTATCAAACTTGGTATTTAAACTAACCTCATTTTTACTATATTCCCCTTCTTTTTGCATACAATTCTTGATTTTAAGTGCACACAATATTTGATTTAAATCTTTAAAAACCTTATTTTTCTACGTATTTAACACTTTCTTTGAAATAAATTTCAATCGTTTTTAATTATGGTAAATGCGCCGGAGCAGTTATATGCATGGCTTGCTGCGTTTTTAAAGGGATCTTTTCTATTTATTTAATTAAAGGTGTAAATAAATAAAAAACGAGATTTCAAAAGGTAAAAATTAAATATTGTGGGCCAGATAAGCACTAAATTAAGAATTGTATGCAAAAAGAAGGGGAAATATAGTGAAAATAGGGTTAGTTTAAATGACAACTTTGTTGATGGATATCACGGAAACACACCGTTTCCGACTAAAAAAATTCCCCAAAAAACCCCGTATACCAAATTTGGTCAAAATCGGATTTTCGTATAGTTTCTAAACAATTACCTTAATCTTAAAATACAAATAGCAGAAAAAAAGGAACACTTTTTTAATCCAAAATTAATTAATAACATTTTTTCCAATTTTTTTCAATAATATTATTTATTATTCAAAAGACAATAACTATACCCAAATTAAAGGGGTGACTATCCAATAAATAGTAAGTATAAAAATTAATATAAAAATATATTCTAAGCGTCTTATTTTTAAAACTTTTACACCAATTCAGATAATTTTAAATAATTTGGGAAATGTTTTTGTGCATTAAAGGATGATGTTTAACGAACAGGGTTTTCAGTTATTACTCTTTTTTACTCACTTACAATTAATAAAGATAAAAGGTTCTTGTATAAATTTTTATTATTTTATTATCTATTATCTTTTAGGCATAACAAAAGTAACAAATTAACAATAAAAAGGAAGGAAAATAAAGAAGTAAACTATTTTAAATGGAATACTATACAGGGTGTCCAAAAATATGTGGGCAATCTCTCGGACTCAAACAGAACACATGAAAATAATGTGACAAGTTCCTATATTTTTTTTCCTAAAGCCCTTTTACAGAGATATGTGCCCTTAAAGGAAGTCGCTGAAAATCGGTTTTTCTTGAATAAGTTTTATAGCTCTTGGTATAAAAAACTAATTTTTAAATATGATAAATACGAGTAAGGACTCTTTTAAATTATATCCTTGTAAAACATTTGCCTTTATCAGTTCGTCAGGGGCGGACTAACCCTTACACAATAGTGTTAATTATTTTTACTCCCTGTTTAAAAAAAAATAATAAAAAAATTGGTAGCTTCAATCCTTAGCTAAACAAAAGGTCAAATGTCGATAAGTTAAAGTGTTTTCGACCAAAATAAGCTCTTGTGGTTATTAGGAACATCTAAAAACAATAGGTTATTCTGTTGCAAGAGGTACCTACTAACAAAAGATATTCTTTGATTTCCACAAAACTAAAAAATTATGTAGCAGCATTGTGAAGGGTCTTTTAAATTTTGATAATTAAAGCTAGAAAACGAATAAAATAGGAGAGAGAGAGCCTATGTCAAACCGACAAACAAAATTATTAAATACAACCCTATTTAACCAAAATATTGTTTATCTCGAAAACGCTTTACTTAATCGATATCGGACACGAGTACCTTTTTTAGCTTAGGGTTTAAGCTTTTAAAAAATGCTATTTTTATTCGTTTATTATACGGGGTGTAAAAATAATTTGTACTTTTGTGTGAGGGTTAGGCAAATGTTGTACAATAATACTATTTTAAGATGTCCCAACTGGTAATTTTTACATAATTTATTATTATTTAGTGATATAAAGTTTATTAAAAAAAAAAAACATATTTTTAGTTGCGTCTTTTAAGGGCAGCAAAAAACTGAAAAGGGTCTGCTTTTAAAAACGCACCCCTTCAAATGGTAGCACGTCGCGGTTTTTAATAGTTAGGGGACCATTGACCATATAAAATAATAAAAACCCTTTAATATTGTGGTTTATTTTTGGAGTACAAAATCAATCGCCTAGGAACGCCTACCATTTTTGGCACAATGTTTTCAAAGTGCATTAAACATTGCGGAGACATTGACAGTCGGTATGTATATTCGTCAAAAGTAACCCCCTAAAAAGGTGTAAAAAGGGTTTTTACATTAAAATCCATTTCATTACTGGCCCAAGCACTAAAAGAAGAATTGCAAAAAATGTTCCTTTTAAAGATTAGCTTTCATAATTTTTTATTAGCCAATTTCTCAGATTTTCAAAACGTTTAACACCCTGTATCTTAAAAAGGAAAAATTTGCAGAGGCATGTTTAAATTAACATTTTTTAGTCTCTTTTCCATAAGGTCATTTGATCAATGACTCACCTAATTCATACTAAAATTTACTTATATTAACAATAATTAATCCTTACATAGAAAAAATATAACTATATTATTATACAAAAAATTTTCTTTGCAAGAATGAAGAGAAAACACTAGGTCATAATTTAGCTTGACAAAACGCGTTTTTTCCTGTTAATGCGTTTAATAATATTTTAAAACCATTTAAACACCTGTATCTATCTAACTCTTATATTTATATTGCCATTTTAAATGCGACTTAAACCACTTCAAGGAATACGGTTAACACGAATAAATGATTCAAACTGAATTAAAACGTACAATCGTATCACGATCAATGCCTATAGGCAACCCTTGATACAATGAGTAAATAGGTTATATTATCGGTTGCCTGCATCGCAATGCATTATATTATCAAAGGCGCAGGCCTTATTGTAAAATATAAGCATTAAATAAACTTGTTTTGTTTTTAGATTTAGTCACGTTAGGTAATATTAACGAGTATATGTAAACTTAAAATGGCTTCAACTGTGCAAGAAATATTACAGTGTAAATTGAGTGCTGCTTTTAAACATTGAAAAAGATTAAAAATTTAAAAGGGATGTCCGAAACCCGCTCTGCAACTTTAACCACGAAACAATTAGGTTAGTTTGTTGATTAGTTAGGACTCAACCAGACCAGCAAGGACTGATAAAAAGATAAGAAAAAAGTAACTTTAAACCGAAAAAATTGTTGTAATATAAATAATTTTAAACTTTAATAAGAATCAAAAGTGGTATAAACTCGCAAAAATCGAAAAGAAAACGATTTAAAAATAACAGTCACGTAACCCGCCTATTGTGATACCCCTAATGCCTTTAAGCGGTTTTGGAAAATGTTTTTTGCCCCACTTAAAAAAGTCACCGGTTGCGCTTGCGTTTCTTTATATTTTCTAATGTAGAATCTACTTTTAAATTTTCTTAACAATACTCTATAACAATCTGTACCTACATATATAGTGTATATTCATATAAAGTTTGGTAGTTTTATTTAATGGTAAATTACCCCCTAAAGTTTATCGATAGAGTTTCTGGACACCTTGAAAAATAAGTATTTTTAATAAGTTTCTTTACTAAATATTTGCCTCCGGCTATAAGGTCTTTTAAAGTAATGGAAACCCGGTATACATGAAAACGTGAAGCTGAATAATTTTGTAATTTAATTTTTATAAAATCAAACCCAATCTATGACGTTTGACATCATATTTGCTCAGTCGCCGTGAGATAATTGCTAATAATTATATCGGTGACCAAAGGTTTACGTTACTATACCAATTACTGCAAGTTTACTTGACTGCACTTACTAATTAACTTTATATTCTGTTTACTAGTAAAGTTTGTAAATCTCCTATATTCGCCTAGTGTTTTAAACTGCTGACAGAGGGCGTCATGGATAATAAACTACTACGTTTATTTGAGATTTTCTATAATTTTTTGTTATTGCCTACACCGTACTGATGAGAACCACAATAGTTCGAAACGGTCTGCGGTTGATGATCTTAATTAGGTTTAAAAAATATCTTTGGCTAGTGTAAAAATCTGCGTCTTCAGATAGGACAGTGTTCCGACAGATGCGCCTTTGCAGCGCAAAAAAATTACAAGCAGTAAGGAATTTTAATCCTTTTCATTTTTGTTGAATTTACTATTGGCGCTATTACGGGTTTCACACGTGTCAATTAGCCTATGCAAGTGCTTAAATCATTACTAGCGTTTAGCGATAACTCTAACAAAGCTTTTGGGCGTTTTCGCCTTGACTTCAAGGCGCAGCAGCGCGACATTTAGGATATGAACATGTGATTGCGGTGATAGTGTATTTTAGAATAAAACAAATATAACGTCTGTATTAATCCTGTTGAATTTTGAGATAATTACGCGATTTAATTACATGTAATATATTAAATCGTCTTTAAATATTATAGTCCCGTAATATGAAAAAAAAACACTGTCGAGATTTATTGTTTAACACTTTAATTGTTTAAATATTTCCTAATTGAAATAGACCGTTAATTGTTGTATACACGTTGGGTCTAAAAACAGCCATTAGGAAGATAAGTGATACTAGAAGAATTTCGGAATTTTATTATCTTTATTAATCCATTTTTTTTTAATATAAACTAAGTTTAATTAAACAGTAGTTTAGTGTACACTTAAAAATGGACGGAGATAGGACTGCCCGAAACGTTGTGTGAATAGTTCAATAACAGACAATGGAAGTCCGAAATTCTTTTAGTATCACTTATGAAAAATTATTGTCTATTACATTCAAACGGACATTAGGAAAATAATGCAAAAACATTTGAAAAATAGGTCTTTATTTTTTTATCTTAAAAAGAAAAAGAGTATAGCGTTAAAACTACTATAAGAAATTTCAAATAAAAAAATATTAGAAACATCTTATAGTAGACGACATAAAAAATATTTATTTTGTATCTAAAAAACAAAAGACAGTGTATTTACATTCCTACAAGTAATGTTAATTAAAAAAATATTGCCAACATTTTAGTACGTAACGACAGATAATTTTTTTTTAATAAAAAAATACCAGGAGGTACCGACACTTTATGATTTATATTTTCCGTTTTTATTTAAATCGGTTATGGTAATGAAAAAATACAGAAGAAAACAAGTTTATACTGGAGATAAATCTTATTTACTAAATAGCTTTGAAGCAAGACAATAATACTAAATTATATTGTTTTATTACTTTTACTCTTTTAAAGTAAACATTATGGTATACTTCCATATTTCAGGAGTTCTGTAATCTAATTATTCATATTGAAATGCACAAAGTCTTTACCGTAACCACCGAATGCAAGTTTACCGCATATCGCATCACCTATTTTAAATTTGTATTGGCCAGTAATGCAATAACAAGACAAGCATTCTGATTAAAATGTGCAAACATTTATGGAAACGGTCTGATATCGGAGCTTCGTTTAACATTGCATTTAAATATTTCACCATTATGTCAAAAATACATTGACGTCGTTACCGAAAGCCTGGTTCCATGTTAAGATGCTAGTTAAATTATTTAGGGTTTTTTAAAATCTTTTCTTTTGTGACATTTCACAAAGGCTTTATACCTAAGTACCACATCTACAGTATACCGGGTGATCCATCGCCGGGCGGGACATAGGAAATCCCATGTAATTTTTAATGGGGTCAGTTATTGGCTCCCCTAATTATTTTAGAGAAAAATTCTATTGAAGTTTATTGAAGACCATGCAAATCTACGTTCATGGTAAAAACTTTAGATTTTTCGGTTAACCCGTTTGCTAGTTAGATGCTAATTTATTTTTAAAAATTGTTACATTATTATCGCCTCATATTTATAAACAACAATAAAAATACTAGTTAGCGTTACATAACGTTGTCATTTTGAAATTTAGTGCTTTATTATTATCAAAAAATCGTAGAGCAAAAAGATTAACCATGAGTTATACTACTAAAGAAAAAGTATTGATGATTAAATGGTACTATCAAGCAAATAGGTACCAAAAGGTGTCAGACATATTCGCTGCTCAGTATCCGAATAGACCGATACCCGAAAAATCAATAGTCGATAGGACTATTAAAAAATTTGAGACCAAAGGCACAGTGATAAATAACTGCAGATGTTAAGCTATGGAGTATCAAAGAGAAGAAAATGTAAGAGATGATAGAGACTTAGAAATTTTATTGCACGTTGAAGAAAATAAAGGGAAGGTGAGTACAAGGAAACCTCAAGATATTATAGCAAAAGATCACTCAACAGTGCTCCGGATTCTAAAAAGGCATAAATACATGTTATACAAATGTGAAGGGCATCAAGAGCTAAGGGATGGGGATGAAATACGACGGCAGGAGTTTTGTTTTGACATGATGGAAAGGGCAAACATGGACAGGGAATTTTTAAGAAATATTTGTTTTACTGATGAGTGCACATTTACGTTAAACAATGAACCCAATCATCAAAATTACCGATACT
This sequence comes from Listronotus bonariensis, assembly GCA_014170235.1. NCBI lineage: Eukaryota > Metazoa > Arthropoda > Insecta > Coleoptera > Curculionidae > Listronotus > Listronotus bonariensis. The sequence goes on along the minus strand of JACEGR010003459.1, from coordinate 18,532 downwards.
GGAGCAAAGAAAACCAACACAGATTTGTCGAAACGAGGACGCAATACCCACAGAAAGTAAATGTTTGGGCGGGGATTTTCGGACAACATATTGGACCATTTTTTCTTAATCAAAATTTGAATGCAGAATTTTATTTGGAACTACTCGAAGAACTAATTTTACCCGCTTTAAATGATGTATCCAGGGAAAATCAGGAAATTTGGTACCAAATGGATGGCTGCCCGGCACATAATATCCTGACTGTTCGGGAATATTTACTCAATGCTTTTAATGGAAATCCTATTGGCCTACATCACACTATAAATTGGCCAGCCAGGTTTCCTGATATTTCGCCAAATGACTTCTTCCTCTAGGGCCATTTAAAAAGCATGATATAGAAGGATAAAAATTACTCTAATCTAGATGAGTTAAAAAATGCTATTTCTGCAGAATGCAATAAAATTTCAATTTACCAGTTAACCAATGTAAGAAGACAATTTTATAACGTCTGGGTTATTGTCTAGCAGTCAATGGAGGAATATTTAAAAATTTTCTTAAATCTTAAGTTTATTTCCAACATATTAATTATTGTAATATTAGTAATAATTTATTGAAGCATGTAAATATTATAAATGTCATACGTTCTTGAAATTTGTTACTCTAGTTTAGTTTAACTTAACTTAATTTGTTTGTATAAATACAACTTTAATCTTTTCACTGTACGATTCTTTGATAATAATAAAGCACTAAATTTCAAAATGGCAACGTTATGTAACGCTAACTGGTATTTTTATTGTTGTTCATAAATATGCGGCGATAATATTGTAACAATTTTTAAAAATATATAAGCATCTAACTAGCAAACGGGTTAACCGAAAAATCTAAAGAAGTACGTAGATTTGCATGCTCTTTAATAAACTTCAAGAATTTTTCTCTTAAATAATTAGGGGAGCCAATAATTGACCCCATTAAAAATTACATGGGATTTCCTATGTCCCGCCCGGCGATGCATCACCCGGTATAGTGTACAGTGTCCATCCATCTTTTTCCCTGTTCTGTCAACGTTGAACAAACACTGAAACATGCGGTTTTGCATTTCACAGCATCTTTTAAACAACGCGGTAGTGCCACCACAGAATACTACACAGTGGTTTGTCATTGTGAGGTGACAAACGATTTAAAATGCCAATGAAGGGTGACGGGATTCGAACCCGGCTCTCTGCGGTGAGAGGCTGGTACGTTAGCCTCTACACCAAGCTCGCCACGAGGTTTCAGGTAACTTTTAATTGGCCTATTAAAAAAAAATAGTGTGTAAGCCTATTAACGTTTTCAAAATAGTCCAATACAAGTTCGTTGTAAAATCAATAGTGAAGCCAATATGTGACCATTAGTCTGGCGATGAACTGCCCGGCATACTCATATTTATTAGATTTCAAAATATTTTCAATTAAAAATAAGCTCTTGGAATAGGCATATTTTTAATAGCATGCCTACCAGGTGTTATTTTAAAAGATCAAAAAGTATTAATTCCAAATAGTATTTAACGACAGAAATACACATTAATTGGATAAGATAATACATAAAACACACCTAGCTTTCTAAAAAAAAATAAAAGTGCAATATTATACAGGGTGCTCCAAAAGCTGATAATCGTTCCACTTTTTGAGGCACCCTCTAAAATTAATAAAGATATTAAAAAATGCGCAACATAACAAAAAGCTCGACGTGATTCAGTGTTATTTTTCAAAAATCATAACGAACATTTCAATTTATTTGTGTAAGACGCGGTGTATACAGGATGTTAAAAAATGATTTTAAGGAAATTTATGGGCAGATTCTACATTAAAAATATAAAAAAACATTTTTATAAACATAGTTTTGCTGCTGTTTTCAAGATATAAGGTGTTAAACTTTTTAAAAACCAAAAAAAAAAATCGAAAAGTCTAATTTTAGTAAAAATTGGTATACCGGATTTAGATATAAACCGTTAAAAAAATAAATATTTAATGCTTTTGTCGTTTATTAGCTAGTAAAAATTGTAAAACCTTAATTTAAAAAAAAAACCCGCATGCTTCTTTTATGATCTAAAACTCTGTTAAAAGGTAGATTTTATTTTGTTCTTGTCTAAATTAAAAAAAGATGCGAAAAAACAAATAAGAGACATTAAAAGTGTATTTTTATATTTCTAATCCAAGGAAAGTAAAAACAGTTAAACACATTTACACAGTCAGTGGCGTACCGTTTGTTTTTTGTTAGCTTTCTTTAGTTGCCGTTCGGAACACCACTGGACTTATTAAATGTAATAATGTTAGTAATAAATTACTATTATAATTAAACAAGGACATTTAAGGTAAAAAAGCAGTTTTTTTTACCTGTATCTGGACTAAGAGAAATTTGCGAGCCCATATTTATATAAACTTTTTTAAATATTTTAAGTGGTAGAATCTGTGCTAAATTTTTTTAACAACATTCTGTATCACCCTGTATAATAATTTGTATTTTGTATAGAGCACGTCAATTCGTTTATGTTAAAAATATCTTTATGGCATAGGTTTATTTAAATTATTATATTGATAAACTAATCATATTACTAACAATTTTGCATGTACAGTTGGGGTCATAAAAAACCGTCCACCCACCTTTTTTAATTTTTGATTTTTTAGCGATAAAAAGCAATAACATTTATTGTAAAATAAATAAAATTACAATAAACACATTAATTATTTTCTAAAATTTTTTGTACAATTTTAGGCATAAAATATCTTTTAAAATAGCCCTGGTATCTATTTATATTTATTTTAGAACGATCTAATGAGTCATCCAGCCGCCACCAGCAGCATTAACACAGGGCAGCGCAGCGCGAGCTCGGGCAGTTGCCAAGGCGTCCGTCTTCGTCCCGAACGACAGACGATGGTAGGGTCCGCGTGTTTAGTAAAGAAGTCATCATTATCTACGGGAAATCTCCTGTATCTCTCTTTCAATCGCGGTTTGTTGGGTTTCGTATCGTTATCTAGAAAATAGGCATTTTATAGTTTTGATTTTAAAAAATAAATAACATTTTAAATTAGGGTTGAGGAAATAACAGGAGACTTCGCGCAGATAATGATGACGTCGGTGGCTTTTTACTAAACGCGCGGTCCCTAACCACTTTTACACCGTAATTTTATTCGAACGACTTCAAAAAATCTTTATTTAGTATTTACATCGATATCCTAGGGAAAATAAATTTTATTAATCTGTTATAAATCAAAACACCTTTATAAACAAAGTGTTTTTTTTCTAGTTTAATGTCGAAAACGGATTGTTTAAAGTTTTAATTTAGCTCGTATACCCCGGGACCAGGACCGAAGCGATCCCATTCTTTTCTTTGGCGTGTACCCAATAAAAAAACCATAGAATAAATGGATCCGCCTGACCAGTGTAGAGCATAATATCTTCAATTTAAGTTTTAATGAGAAAAAAGGTATACATATTATCTAGGTTTTATACAACATGTCAACTGGTAATTGTTATGAAAAATATTCCTTTGGCGTGAATTATTACTATAATATATTATACAGCGTGTTCCTTAAAGACATGCTAATATTTAAGGGGGTGATTTTTGGACTCATTTGAAGAAAAAACTTCGTATGGACATATGTCCTAAACGTCTTAACTTTTGAGATACAGGTGTTAAAATTTAAAAAAAAATCTATTTATAATATACATATAATAATAATATCCTAACTATCGTTTACCCAATTTTGCTTAAATTTGGCAATATTATTGATGACATCAAGGGGGTTATTTATCACTAACTTAATTACATTTTATAAGTCCAGTGGCGTCTCGAGAAGTAACTGTATCTCAAAAGTTAAGACGTTTAGGGCATATGTCCATATAAAGTTTTTTTCTTTAAATGAGTCCAAGAATTACCCCTTAAATATTAGCATGTGTTTAAGGAACACCCTGTATACCGGTTCAGTTAAATAACATCATAGACAATGTGAGGAAAAGAGACAATTTAACTAAATACCAGCATGTAAACAGGTGTGACTAATAATGCTTGTTTTGTTATTCTATTGCTTACCGATATACGGTAACGAAAACGGATTTATCATATTGTATTATTCTTTGTTAATCAAACCGAGGAGTTAGCCATCTGAAACCGGATAAACATGTCCTTTTACAAATTTTCAAGAGATAAAAAACACTTTACAAATGTTAAAAAAGTGGTATCTTTTGAATACCTTGTTATTTTTATTATGGTTTTTATTGTTGTTGTGGTGAATTTATGTGACAAAAAAATTTTTTTGTTGGGATTACTTCCCAAAAAGTTTTGATGAATGGGATCTCTTAGGTCCGTAACACTAGTGTAAGAATTAAATTGGTGCTCAGCTCTATTAACTCATCCAAAACAGTAATGCCTAAAAAACAAAAAAGCATTAAAAATAGTAATTATACATTTCTATTTTTTTTTTTGAGTTTTTTGTTTCAAGCGATCTGCTAAGATGGGGGTCATTAGTCTCGGCTCGCTATATCTCAAGTCCAGAACTAAAATGGTTCCAATTTATCAAAACTTATTGGTTAGTGATCCTAATAAGAAAAAGATATATAGTTTGATGCTGTGAGCAAAAAACTTTATTTAATCTTTATGAATTTATGACAGCCTATGAAGGCTTTATGCCTTAATACTAACGTACTGTGGGTGTCGGGTTATCCGATATTTAACCCATCATCAGTTTCCCCGGTTCTATTAACGGTATCCAAATACTAAAATATGCATTATTTGCATTAAACAGCACTTTATAGACAACGTGGTAGTGCCACCACGGACGTTATTTAAAATAACTACTACTACTCCCGGTAGGGTACACAGTATCTGCGGTTTTGGAAGTCGACGCCAGGTAAATTACGCTGCCGAGCTTTTTGTTAACACAAAGAGCACACTGCCGAAAACATGTATTTTTTTTTAAATCTGAAAAAGACAAAAATTAAATAGGTGTTATTATTATTAACCAAAAAAACAGTTTTGCAATAGAATACGCCAAGACGTGTTTATGAAAAATTCTGTAATGTTTGTAGAATGTGGATATAACCGGTTTCTTTAAGTTGACAAAGAAATGTATATTAGTATTTTTCTTCAAAAAATTTATATGGTGGCAAACATATCACGGTGTAAACCCATAAATCACCAAAAGATGATTCCTAAATTATTCTTTTTTATATTTATTTATACTGGGTGTCCCTAACGAGTGGCTCACCCCTATAACTTGTTTATTTATGAAGGTATCATAATAAAATTTGGTTCGTAGATATAGTATATAAATTGGCACTACTTTACGTATTCAATTGTTTTCTATCAATTTCGGTTTAGCTTTAATCACCTCAACTTTGATATTTATAATGGGACACACAGTATATTTTTACTTATTTACATTGAAAATTATATTTCTAATACAATGACGCCTCATTTGTCATTTTTTGACATTAACCTCTAAGTTTGTCACGAAAAACCTGGTCCATCCTGTATATTTGAAAAATTAATTTTGTCCATTTTAAAAGTGTAAAAAAATGCAGGGTGTCCCATTTAAAATAAAAAAATATATAAATTTAGGGTGTCCGGAAAGGTGAGGTCATAAATGATAGGAATAGGTATGATGGAGTAAGCCAAAATAATGTTAGTCCTTGATATATAAAAAAAGTTCTATTGCGTTTCGTTAGGGAGATATTGACTTTCAAATTTGATATAAAAAAAAAACTTATATCAATCATAACTTTTAAACCGTTGCGTCAGAACCAATGATATTTGAGCAGCTAAATAACCTCATATTAGTGTTTATTTCTATAATAGGTAAATGCGATAAAAAGATATATTTTAAACCATGTGAACACGAAAAATTAGATACGATGTTCTGTTGTTTTTTATAGCCTCTGCAGACTCGTTTAAAGTTTTCAAAATCATATTTTTGCCATTAAGTCAATTTTTCAAATGGAACTTTAACGCCCTGTATCTCAGAATGGAAGCAAGTCCGGATACATGTTTATAGGAACTTTTTTGATAAAAAGACATAAGAAAGCACCCCTTAAGATTTGTACCGTAGTTAAGGAACACCCTGTATTTTTATGACCCAAAAAAATAACATTATTTTTTTGCTTTGGCCCCGCTACTCACCAGCCAGGTCTGCAGTTCCGTGTTGGGTTATAATAGGACAAGTATGTGACAAGTTCCCAGCTTGCCTCAAATACCTACCCAAAAATTGGTGCCACCTCTTATACCATAAGCTATACGAGAGACAAATTTGCGTCATTGAAAGCGGAATCTGTCCACCTATCGTATCTATCTATCTGAGATTTTACATACTAAAATATACATTGCATTTTATATGCCGTTCTCTACTAAATATAATTACATAGAGACACATTATAATGGATAAACTTTAAATTATTTAAAAAACTATAATATCTTAAATATGTTCTCTATTCGTGTGGCGGATACATGTTATTGAAGTTTCTTTAGTATAACTTAATATCTATACAATGGGATCCTCAGATCGCCTGAAAGAAAAAAAAGAACAAGAAATTTAAAAATACATATTTACGTTTCGGTGGCAAGTCTGCCACAGTTATAAAAATAAAAATTTAATTAAAAAATAATATTTATTTAGGAAAAACACCTAGTAAAAATTTTTGGAAACCGATACTTTTACCTTGGCAGTTTTTGTCCCAAATAATATTTTAGTTAATTTTGATTGGTATATTTATTACTTTACAAAAAAAAATTGGTATTTTAATTGATTTTAAATCGTCGCTGTTCCTACGAAGGGGCCTATCTCAATTACAACTTTTCAGGAGAGCGGTAAAGAAAACTGGGGATCATCATTTTGGGTTTTTGTTCAGATGTTTGTCTTAATTTATAGTGTTCAACGTATAGTACTTTAGAAAAGGAAACGTAAACGAAATATGTTAATTTTAATATCTAATACATGGTAACCTATGCTTGATACTAAAGCAAATTTAGGAAAACTTAAAATCAATTAACACACCCAGCTTTTTTGAAAAATAATAAATATATTAGTCAAAATTAACTTACATGTCATCTGTAATAAAAACTTTCAATATAAAAACTATGATTTTCCATAATTTTTAGCTAGCCATTATCCTTAAATTGATTTTATTTTTATTTTAATAACGTAACGTAATAAACGTAGATAAGTGTTTTTGATTTTAGTGGGTTTTCTTTCTGTTTCAGGCAATCGCCAATTTATAGGGGTCAATGGGGCTAAGCAGGTTCAGCTTGTTTTCCCCGGGTTTCAAAAGCAGATATATTAATACTAGCCGACCCGTGCCCACTCCGATAATTGCTTACTTATCGGACACCACGCCGATTTTGACGATTTTTGGCAGGCGGGGGTTTTGGGGCGCTGCCGCTGATTACGAATCCAAAAGAATTTTTAGTCAGCAACGTTTCGTTCTCGAGATATGCGTCATCAATCTTGACATGAAAACTAACTTAAATTCACCATATTCCCCCTTCTTTTTGCACGCAAATTTTGAGATTTCTACTAAATTGCGGAGCCATAGCTACTGTCATTAAATTAAAGCTTTACAATTTTATGGAAAAAAAAGGGTAAAATAAATGGAAAATGGATTTTTAAGAGATGAAAATAAAATATTGAATTGAAGCTTTAAATCAAAAGATATTTGCAAAAAGAAGGGGGAATATAGTGAAAATAAGGTAAATTTGCTTTTTAAGTTTGATAATGGATATCTCGAAAAAAAAAACGTTGCCGACTAAAAATTCTTTTGGATTCGTAATCAGCGCCCCAAAAACCCTTGTATGCCAAAAATCATCAAAATCGGCGTGGTGTCCGATAAGTATACAATTACCCCCACTCCATTAGGTGTTAATTATATTTTTCTCTGAACTTTTTGTTAAATCATAATAAAATATAGCCTCTATATAGCACTCTTGAATAGAGTAGCTTTTAGATAGTAAAAGAATTTTCACGATCAGTTCAGTATTTCCGAAGATTAGCCCCAACAAACAAACAAACACAGTTACTTTATAATATTATTAGCAATTAGTATAGGTATATTATTAGTATTAGTTTAGATTGTATAGATTTTAGTAAGTAATCCCAAAGGAATTTTTATCAGCGTAAAATCTTAAAAATCTTATATTTATATAAACATGTAAAAATTAATCTTGTATAATATACAAATAGCTTGTCAAACGTCTTAAAAGTTAAATCCACTAAATTTAACAAACGAAGACTAGAAAATATTATTAATTTAATTATAATAATTTATTTTAATTTGTATAACCATATATTCATTAAAATTATAAAAACATAAAACTCTGGTTTCGAGCTTTAAAAAAGAAGGTATTGTATTTTCTGTTAACGTCCGGTCCGCGTCTTCTAAAAATAAAAATGCTTGAATATCATGTTCGTTATAAATCGAACAAGACCTTCGTAGTCCCGCATACCCACGCGGTAAGCACTCAAATACTTCCGCCTACTTCGGCATACTTCGGTCTCCGTCGCGTCGTATCTCACTTAATAAAGGGGATTCCAGTTTACGGGGCCGTTTTAATAAGTTCTGCCATAAAATATATATTAATTTTTTTCTGTGAAAAAATGATGTAATAAAAAATTAAAAAATATTTTACGTAACTTTTGGAAGTGAAACAAACTCGTTAAAAGAATAAACTGGGTGGACGGTTTTTATGACCCCAACTGTACAAGATAGTGCTTTGAATTTGGACACTTTGTATGGGTAATTTTTTAGACTTATTTGGGCAACAAAAAGATATTTAACAATGCAATACATCCTAATAGTTATCTTTGGACAATCTACGAAGGCCAAAAGCCTAAATACTAACGTATCGGTGTCTTAAGCGAGGTAAGAGGGAGTTTGTTGACACGGGACTTAAATACTTAAAGATTTGAGGGGGAAGGAAAGACCTCCGCGGGCAGCAGGTTCCACAATCTAGAAACTCTAGGGATAAAAGAACGAACGAAATGTAAAATTCGGGGCCTGTCCAGTTGGACCGTATAGGGGTGCATACATGCGGCACCACGAGTTTGTTTGTTGGGAGCTGCAAGAGGAGGGACTATACTGGATAATTCGTCGAAGCACAAGCCGTAATAGTATCTATAAAAGAGCGATAGATCTCCCACAGCTCGACGATGGGCAAGAGAAGGAAGTCTTTGAGTAAGTAAAGGATCATTAGTAATACTAACAGCTCTTCTTTGAATAACATTAAGAATGCTTAGGGTTGTACGGGATGCCATTCCCCAGACATGAGAACAATATTCCAAAGAGGGTCGAATTTGGGACACATACAAAGTGTATAAATTGGAAGGAGAAAAATACTTTTTGGCTCGAAAAAAATTCAAGCTACAGCGGTGGCTGTAGATACAATGTGCCAGTAAAGGTTTTTCTAAAATGTGACGCCCACAACTTTAAATGTGCCCCCGCTCTGCAAAAGCTGACCACTAATAAGCAAAGGGTGAGTGTTTAATGATTTTTTTCGCGACAAGGAACATGACTGTGTTTTGGATGCATTAAATTGAACGAGATTTTTGGCGCCCTATGGATTTCTCCATTACTTTACAAAGCATTGAGAGGAGTGTTAGAAAAATAAGTTTATTATTTAATAACGGTGCATTAGCTTATTGTCAAAATGTTGTTCTTTTAAAAATAAATAACCAGTTGAATCCCAATTAACTGCAATAAAATTTAGAACAACTTAGTGCTAAATCCCTATGAATAAAATAACAGGAGTTTATGTAAATCCAAAACAAAATATTATTACCTACCAGCTAGCCAAGCTCCATCATCTGAAACAAAAATAATGTTAGTAAATTAAATACAAAAAAAACTGTTAAGTTTTAAAATTTTTAAGCAAAATATGTTAATATGTAAAAATGTGCAACAAACAAACCAAAATAATTTTTAGTTGGTACTACTAATGTTAATAAACCATTATAAAAAATAAGTATTACATATATTAATTTACTTTTAAAATATTTAATCTACGTAGTTGTTAAAGACTTTAGGGTAAAAATTGAACAAGTTCAAATTTCAAAGTTGGTTATTTAAAAAAAAAAACTGTATAGCATATGAAGTATAATTATTATAAACAAAATTATGTATTTTTTTTGTATTTAAAGTTCTTATAGACTCTACTATTTAGTTTATTAGAAGTCTTTTTAAAAACAAAGGTGAAGGAAGTTTTTAAAAAGTTTGAATTGTTCAAGTTTTGCCCCAAGTGAGCCACAAAAAGTTATAAAAATACATTTGTATTAAAAAGAAACACACAAGAGTATGAGTCATAGGTGGGTTCTTCTGAATTTCCTATAATTTTTAGATTTCAATATCTTCGCCTAAAGTATTATCAGCTTTTGGAACATAGTTCTGTACTAACACTTTGGCATCTTGATTTTTTTCGTTGAATTTACTGAGAAGAACTGCTGCGTATTTGTATTTGACAAAGAGAAAATGCTCTCAGCTTTTTTTTTTATAAAATTTGCTATATGCTAAAAGAACCGCCGACTTACAGAATTTAACTTAAAATACCAAACTTAAAGGTTGTGTTTATATTAGAAAGCTATAAATAGGGGCTTAAAATGTTCGGTAAAGACAGTTATATTATTCTAAGTAATATCATCAAGGCAAATTCTTTTTGGATTTGAACCAATAAAACTATTAAACTACACATTCAACTGTTTGTTTGCAGCAGATGTTTCCCGCCTGGTATATCCACGCCATAAATAATAATTTAAACGTTTGGTGCAAAAATCACACCATTCCAGACTTGTCCGTTGTTGTCCAAAATTATCATAGCGACGTTATATTATGTTTTGGACTTTTCCGGTTTTTGCCCCAAAATATGTCGTCACTGAAGCCGCTCGACTTATTGTCTTTGTACGTCTGGGTGATGTCAGCCAGGCGGGACCTACAGCTTAAGACCTCGTCCCCACCCAGGGGGCACTACTGAACCTACCAACTGAGTGGGGTCCGCATGTCTACGGTTGCAAAGGACACGGCAAAGTGTGTTCCGGCGCCCTGGTCCTTTGGTGACATTCAGCGTCGATACATTTTGCACTTTATCCGTCTGGTGTTGAGGTAACCACTAAATTTCCGACCAACTTATAAATAAGTATTTGGCCTCAGCAGGATTCGAACCCACCTCACGTCCGTTGTGCGCTCAACGACTTAAAGCCTTACACCCTAAGCCATCACCGGACTATTTTTGTGTGGTTTAGTGCAAAAATCACACCATTCCAGACTTGTCCGTTGTTGTCCAAAATTATCATAGCGACGTTATATTATGTTTTGGACTTTTCCGGTTTTTGCCCCAAAACATGTCGTCAGCAATGTATAAAATTCTGATAGCGACTTTAATATGTTCAGGCCCATGCCTTCCTTCTTTAGATAATAGGACTGCGTGAAAATGTCAATTTCTCCCAAAAATATACTTGTCCAGATTTTGCCCTATAGTCCTTAAATGTAAACATATGGTGGATATAAAAAAATGGTCTATTTTTATATTCATTGTTTAAGAAGACAAAAAGAAAATATCGTAAAACTTTGAGGGCGATACCTGCAAAATGTCTTTTTTCATAATTTGTTAGTATAGTCCTTTAAGAACGTCACTAAAATTTAAGGACAAAATTTTTGGTATTTCTCATACTACAGAGTTGGTAAGTTAATATATTTAATGAATTTTTATACAGTGTGTCTACGTAAGTTGGCGGCAAATGGGAAACTTTTTTATTATTAATTTTACAAAAAAAAGTTATTCTTTATAAAAAGTTCTGCATGGTCCGAAACCTAAAATGCAATCATCAGCAGTCATTTTCGAGGTTTGGCCAAAAATGTAATTTTTGCTCAAGAGTAAAGTAACTGTATTTTTGCTAACATGGCAAATTCTTATTAAAAAATACGTTTAGAATTAACAATTAATTTTAAATATGCAAATCTGTTCGTTTTCAAAAAAAATCGAGATAATTTAAGTTTGTACATTACTGGACTCTACATTCTTCTTGTTTTAATAACAATTAATTTAAAAAAATTATTTAAAACTGTACTATGAAATTTATAATCATAAATTATAGTGCACTAATGTACAAACCTAAATTTTTACCATTATCGCAGCAAAAAAAATTTTTGAAAAGAACAAAATAGCATATTTGTAAGTAATTTTTAATTCTAAACACCGATATTAGGAAATATACGGGTACTTTACTCTTAAGCAAAAATTAAATTTTTGGCCAAACCTCGTAGATGACTGACACAATTTGATATCTGATAATTGCATTTTAGGTTTTGGACCATGTAGAACTTTTTATAAAGAATAACTTTTTTCGTAAAATTCATAATAAAAAAGTTTTTCATATGCCGCTAACTTACGTAGACACACTGTATACCTATTTAGATTTTTAACGCGTTTTTCTCAAAACTTTATTTTGAAATTGGCGGGCACGATAACTCAAAAAGTTATTTACCGTTCTTTCTCAAATTTTGCACACATAATTTCTATGTGAACCAAAAAACCCATTTTTTTATATATTTTTTTAAAACAAAATCCATGAAATTTTTTTTTTATTTTGGTTTTCCGACAAATTATGACATTAATAAACAAAAAAAAGTATTAATACTAAATAGGAAAAATTGCTTTTTAATGTTTCAATAATTATTAGAGCATTACTCTACAATTGTTTCGCCTTTCTAGGGCTTCATCAAGAGTACTTCGTATACTAAATTTAAAAAGAGAAATATTTACAAACAGTAACCATTTAACACGTTTTTCCCAAAAAGGTCTATAAAATATTATTAGGGGTTTTATTATGCGGCCCAGATGTGGTAATAAATTTATTTATAATTGGCATATCTGCGAAATTTATTTGATCATTGGTAGAAAGAGTTGTATTGTCTATAAGTGATTTTTTAATTTCTAGTTGTTCATATAAATTTAATTTTTCACCTTTGTTTTCTCTATGGAGTAGTTTAACATTATTAAGATCTATAAAGTGGTTTTGTTCTATACAATGTGTTAAAATGCCTGTGTTTTTTAAACCATTTAAAATTGATGTTTTGTGTTCTTTTATTCTGTTTTTTATGCTCCTTCCACTTGGACCAATATATTCCGCATTACAGTCTGCGCAATTAACTTTATAAACCCCTGACATATCTAATTTTTCTGTTTTGTCTTTATTGTTAACTAATAATCTACCTAGGTTACTATTTACAGACACAGTTTTACAGCCTAACTTATCTAGTCTATTGGATACATTATTGCTGATGTTTGGTATATAATTGATAAACTTAAAATTATTGTTTTTAGGTTCTTTAATACTATAAAACTCATTAGCAATTAACTTTTGTTTTTTCTTTGTTAACAATTTATTAATAAGTGATTCTTAATATCCGTTGTTTCTTGCTATTTGTTTAATAATGCAGAGTTCTTTGTTAAAACTTGATTGACTTAATGGGAAAGTGACAAGTCTGTGAATTAAACTATGAAAAGAAGATAGTTTTATTTTCCATGATTGGTTCGAAGCGTAATTTATTACCGTGTCTGTCGTCGTTGGTTTTCTGTAAATATCGAATTCAATGTGGTTGTCAATATTTTTAATGTTTATATCCAAAAAATTATCTCATTTTCATTTCCTTTTTCCATAGTGAACTGAATGTTGTTATTTATTGAGTTTAGAAAATTTAAAAACTTATCTAAATTTCTCTCTGTACTATTCCAAATGCAAAAAACATCGTCTACATATCTTTTCCAATAAAAAATGTTTAAGTTGATTATTAGAGTTAAACAAAACTTTTTCAAAACATGCCATAAAAATTTCCGACAATAAAAAATGTCTCCCTTCTCCAAAGGTAAAAAATTAAATTTATATGAACAACTAGAAATTAAAAATCACTTATAGACAATACAACTCTTTCTACCAATGATCAAATAAATTTCGCAGATATGCCAATTATAAATAAATTTATTACCACATCTGGGCCGCATAATAAAACCCCTATTAATATTTTATAGACCTTTTTGGGAAAAACGTGTTAAATGGTTCTGTTTGTAAATATTTCTTTTTTAAATTTAGTATACGAAGTACTCTTGATGAAGCCCTAGAAAGGCAAAACAATTGTAGAGTAATGCTCTAATAATTATTGAAACATTAAAAAGCAATTTTTCCTATTTAGTATTAATATTTAAAAAATGTTTCACAAGAAACCAACTGCGGATACAATTCAGTGTATAAAAAAAGTTTTTGCTTTTCAAATCACTAGAACCGATACTAAAGTGCCCGCTAATTAAGAAGTCTCTTTCCGACCTTTCTAGATAAATTAAGCGTACAGCCGCTATTTTAAATAAATAAAGCAAAAAAATATTTATAAAAATCAATAAAAATTAAGGCATTTACAGGTATCTCCCCCTTAAAATTATTATTTAGAGGTCTATCTGCTTTAATTTATTTTTTACTTTCATTTTTGTTTACATAATTATTTATTCGTTAGTTACAAAAAAAGGTAAATCTAAAAAATATTTTAATTTTCAAAGCTTGATTATTCCGAAACGCCTCTTCTGGCGAAAATAAATAAAAAAAATTTAGAGGCAACTTAATTTTGACGATTCTGTAGCAGTCGAATATTAGCTTAATAACCGTGTAGCAAAAAAAAATATAACTAAAGAAGTATTTTATTACAAAAAAAACAAAAAAAAATATAATTGAGAGTATCTAAGTAACCAAAAGAACATAAAAAAAATCATGTTAATTGTTGCAGAACAAATCTCACATGCTTGCTTTAAAATTAAGCTTGGCATTTTTATAATAAAATTAATGGTACTTATTAAATACATATAAAAACGGAACGGCACACGGTTTTACCAAGCGGTTATCCATCTAAGTTCTAACTTTGCCTTACGTCGCTTGACTTAAGTCATTAGACGGAAACTGATATGTTCTGATGTAGCCGACACCGCGTTTTTTTTTTTTTAATTTGCTACAAACATTTTTTTTAGAGTAAGTAAGTAAAAATGAAACAGTGAAATATACAGGGTGTTTGGAAAATGCGCTAGGACATTTTAAGGAGTCATTCTGCAATAAAAAATAATGTTAGTAAACAAAATGTCGAAATCTTCCTGGTTACCAAGTTACAGGGGTTAAAAGTTCAATTTGTATTTTTGTTTTTTCGCCATATTGCATTTATTTTTTAACCAATCTAGTTAAAACTTAGCACACGAATCGAGCATTACATATTATAAAATTTTAAAATAAAAGTACTTTTTTTAATACCTCCAGAGGGCACTTTACCTGAAACTTAAACTTCATTTACATCAACTTTTTATTTTGACAAATATCGCAAAGCTGGGGCGCCATTTTATAGACAATTAAAAACATAAGAAATAAGGTGCTCCTTATTAAAGTCAATAAACCCTGCTGTTTAGGCACCAATAAACATTAAAGTTTTCATCAATTTTAATCAAATTACCTACATACATACACAGGGTCCAGTAACTCAACTGACAAACTTTACGGGGCGATTCGACAACGGAAAATAGGAAAAAAACTAATAACAAATTTAAACTCCTTAGGCCAAAATACAACGATCTAATCCAAACTACCTTTGTCAAAAACTTTCGTTTGCGAGATTCAGGGTGTTTAAGTTTTAATTATATTTTAGTTATTTTTAAATATTTTTTATAATTTTTTTTTACCAAATTCGATAAAAACATTTTTTTTTTAGTGAGGAATCACTTACATATTTGTTGTTAAATGTAAAAGAAGCCACAAAAAAGGTATACTTGATAAATATTGCTACGAGCAACTGTTTTTCAGATAT
This sequence comes from Listronotus bonariensis, assembly GCA_014170235.1. Taxonomy (NCBI): domain Eukaryota; kingdom Metazoa; phylum Arthropoda; class Insecta; order Coleoptera; family Curculionidae; genus Listronotus; species Listronotus bonariensis. The sequence continues at coordinate 2,710 of JACEGR010003459.1, read as the reverse complement.
TTTAGATTAATCGTTTTATTTCACATTAAAAAAAAACTTCGCATCACTTTACGCCTTATTTAGGCCACTCTGGTTTTTCTAAAAGGTCTGTACAAATTGGTACTACAATTTGCTTACGCTTAAGTCTAACGATTAAACCCTATTAGCCTTAGGTAAAAAGTTGATAATCTGCGAGATACAGGGTGTCCAAGTAAAAAATACATAGAAAAATTTACAAATTACATTAGATCGTTGTATTTTGGCCCAAGGAATTTGTGGTAGTATTTTGTACCGACCTTTTGGACACTACTAGGTGGCCTAGATAAAGCTTGGATGAATGCAATAGCAAACATTTGTATGAAATAAAGTGTTTAATCTAAAATATTTTTAAAACGGTTGCTCGTACCGATATTTATTAATAATAACTTTTTATGTAAAAAATAATAGGATATAAAAATTCCATACTACAATTATAATATACCGGAGCAAAAAACAGTCATGACACTTTGAACCTAAGTAAAGGACTGCAGGTGGCTCCCTCTATATTTTACGACAAAAACATTAGCATATTTCGATTCCCCACTCTAAAAGACATTTTTTTTCTAAATTTAAAATAAATAAAATATTTAAAAATAATCAATATAAAATAAAAACTTTGACACCCTGTATCTTGCAAACGATTAACTTTTCGACTAAGGAAAATGACGTTAGATCGTTGTATTTTGTTTAATGAATTTGCTGTAAAATTTTGTACAAACCTTTTAGAGTTACCCGGTATAATAATTTACAACCCACTTGTAGTTATAAATAGCGCAATATGAAGGGACTTAAAACCCATTATGTAATAAAGTATAGCATAAAAACTATATTGTGCTTTATTTTAAAGCAATCGTATAATATCTAATAAACTTTGTCTTTCATCGTAATTCCTTAAAATATATTTAGAGCAGAATAATTTGTTTAATGACAAATGAGTAATTCTTTGTCTTCCAAAATAATTATGAATTTAAATTGCTTTATTGTTTTGTACCTTTTCCAGCTTTATAGCGCAATATGATGATTTTAGCATTTCTCCAAAATGTGTTTGTTTGCTAAAACTATTTAACAAGTAAATTTACTAAGCTACAACTACACAGATAAAAAAAAAGACCAAAGTAAAGTAATTTTATTAAAAAAATGCAAAAATATTAAGGCAAATATTGTAGAGAATTTTATTTTATGTCAAAGTTTTAGGTTATATGCATAAAGTTGTTTAAGTCATTATGGAAAAAAAATTTCTACTACTGTATAAATAAGAAAACTTTGTGGTCCTAGCAACGCGAATGATAACGAAAGAGAACCTTCGTGTTACCTGGTTGCTAAGCGTTGCTAAGCGTTGCTAGCTTCGAAACTAATATTTTCAGCGCCTGGACAAAAAACTAAGAGTAAAAAAAAGAAAATATGCTTGTGGGAAATATTAGGATTTATTTATAATAAGTAACTAATTTAGGACAAAATATTTTAAAAACTAGGTTAGGTATTGACATTAAAAGTAATTGTGCAATTTGAGCAATTAGCAAAAGAAATTGGAGAAATAATACTTGAATTAACAGTTTTTAAATTTGTTGTTGGGGTATCGTTATCACCTTTAACTACGTAAATATTCATATTTTTCACTGTTACTTCATTAGAGGAAATATTGGTAGGAATTTCGTGTAAAATCTTCTTTGAAATTTCCACCTTATTACTATAGCATTCAGCAATATATCCCTCCGCAACAGAAGAAGACTTCCAAACTCCATGCCTTTTTAAGTCCAAAATATCGACATCCGAAGCATTGGCAAGGAACGTAGTTGACGTTCTTCTAAAAGAATGACCAGTGTATGTACTGATGTCTTCAAGCTTCAAAAACTGCGCAATTTCTTTAGGTACATTTGAAATAGTGTGCTTTCCAATTACTTGATTAACACATTTCCTCTTTCATAACGATACATTAAACGCTCATCTAGAGCATTCCTTGGTCTCAGCTTAATATATTCCTGTAGAAATCTGACATAAACAACTGAGCCTTCATCGTTGGTTACTACAAAGTTTCTTTTAACTTTATTTTTAGACTCCACTATTTTTACTATAGCCACGTCATTTTTTATTTCTACATCACTTAGCTTCGGCCATTTAAAAATCACCTCACACCAAAAGTAAACTTTCGCATCTTGTAATATAAATAACTATTTAATATTAGACACATAGCTTTTATTTGTATTTTTTATTGAGTTACCTAAACGTATTTAAAATTCAACCTTTTTAAATAATTCTAAAGCAAAAGGATTATAAGTTACAATTTTAAAATTAAAATAAAATATTTATCCAAGGTTTTCAAGCCGTACCTATATTTTATATGTTGCAAGTGCATATATTATTTGTCGCCCCTACACTTCATAGCTTTTCTTAAAACACGCTTATCTTCCCAATATATTCTTTGGCGTCTGTTGAAAAATTCATAGCAGGCTTGGGTTGATATTTTGTACAAACAAATTTTCAGATTTTCAAGTATTATTTATGTTCTACTTACTTCTTTTGAAAATTACTACAATGAATTTTAGCAATATAAGTTAATTGATATTAGCGTTAAATTCAGGGGGTGGCCCGAAGGACATTACAAAATTGTTACACAAGTGACCTTAATTTTCATTATTACCTTTTTCACTTTTAATCTTGGAAAATAATTTATTAAACTCAAAATACTACTTAA